>JBAMBL010002957.1:0-86342 GCA_037043405.1 Drosophila subquinaria
GCTATTTTTTCACTTCTGAGACCTAAAATTCACAACTGGTTTTGGTTTCTCAGAAGTGACATTAGGCTGAGATCGCTGGTCAAGTCAGCAAACGGTACTGATGATAGAGATTGGCATCTCTTGAAACAGCTGTATACCGAGCCATGCTCCTTGCATTTTTGGCAAGTGTTTTGTGTGTTGTTGTTTGTTGGTGTCTTATAGACATTACTCGACCTCAAGTTAGCTAAAACTTACTTCTACAATATAGAAAGGTCACAAAAACAAACATTTTTAAACATAAACGGACTATACGCCGGAAAAATTCTGAAATAGTGGCAACACTCTCTTGTTACTGACATAAACAGAAAACAAAAAACAAAAATTGTTATTGCAATAAAAATGCCGATGGCATTTGCACAATAACGACGGCAACAACAACACACAAAGGGCTAGATCAGCTTCACAGCTATTTTTTCACTTCTGAGACCTAAAATTCACAACTGGTTTTGGTTTCTCAGAAGTGACATTAGGCTGAGATCGCTGGTCAAGTCAGCAAACGGTACTGATGATAGAGATTGGCATCTCTTGAAACAGCTGTATACCGAGCCATGCTCCTTGCATTTTTGGCAAGTGTTTTGTGTGTTGTTGTTTGTTGGTGTCTTATAGACATTACTCGACCTCAAGTTAGCTAAAACTTACTTCTACAATATAGAAAGGTCACAAAAACAAACATTTTTAAACATAAACGGACTATACGCCGGAAAAATTCTGAAATAGTGGCAACACTCTCTTGTTACTGACATAAACAGAAAACAAAAAACAAAAATTGTTATTGCAATAAAAATGCCGATGGCATTTGCACAATAACGACGGCAACAACAACACACAAAGGGCTAGATCAGCTTCACAGCTATTTTTTCACTTCTGAGACCTAAAATTCACAACTGGTTTTGGTTTCTCAGAAGTGACATTAGGCTGAGATCGCTGGTCAAGTCAGCAAACGGTACTGATGATAGAGATTGGCATCTCTTGAAACAGCTGTATACCGAGCCATGCTCCTTGCATTTTTGGCAAGTGTTTTGTGTGTTGTTGTTTGTTGGTGTCTTATAGACATTACTCGACCTCAAGTTAGCTAAAACTTACTTCTCATTTAATATTTAATTTTATTTATTAAATTTTTTTTCTTCTGTTAATTGTATTTTTCAAATATTAAAAGCTTTGCCATTAAAAATTTAATTTAAAAGAAATCTATTTGTTTAATGGTCGAAGTTGTTGTCTCTTTCTTTCATTTGCTTCTAGCTCTTTCGGTTACTGGGCACTTAACAGTCGAGCACTTCGACTATAGCATTCTTACTTGTTTCTTTTTTTTTGTGTATATTTTTTTTATGTATGCTTTTAGCCATTTTATCGTCTCTTTGGCTACTGCGGCGCTCTGAGCCTCTTTTTTTTCTAATGGCTCATTTCCTTGCTGCAACAGTAACAACAACAACAACAACAATGGTAATTAACCTGTGCATGTTAATGAACTTCAAACCTGCCCCCAAAGCAAAGCTTTATGCAGATTTTTGTCTCCGAAACCAAAGCGAAGCAAAAGTCGAGAGTCGAGAGTTTTAAGTTGGCGCTAATGCAAATCTCGTCGGTATTTTGAGACAAAATGAGGTTGTTGTCGTGCCGTTGACAATCTAATTAGAATACAAAATGCTTTTAGCCAACTTTGCCAAGCGGGCTGAAGACTGAAGACAAACCGGCAACAGTCTAGAGTTTCAAGTTCATGGTGTTGACATATGTAGCTAGGCCAAAGCCCAAACCCCAAACCCCACATCCCAAAAACAAATACAGCTCCTCATTCTCTCAGCCATCATTTTTATCCAGTTGCGATCTGTTAATGGGCTCTCCACGCTCCATGCTTAGCCAAGTTTATACCTTATTGATATCATATAAGGCTGGCCATAACCATACATATAATGCTGGCATTCGGGATTGCGATTAGATGGAAAGTGGAAAGCTTCGATTGAGTTGCACTGATGATCCCATTGATGACATTGCCTCAAAGGGAAAACTGTCAGTGTGCCTTGCGGCATTCATAATGAGTGGAAAGTTGCCAGAGATTCGACAACTTTACTATGATTATATTTATGCGCATTTGACAACATCATTGAGATTAACAATAGCTCATTTTGGTTTATTTAAAATAGCTCATCATTCATTTATTATTTCCTTTTCATTTAAAACAAATTGACTTTTATAATTATGTCAATATATTTCGCATCTTATTAAATGCTTAAGTATTAGGTTGCCATATATTTTTCAGACTTGAATTTTTGTTATTGTATTGATTATTTGTTTTTATATTAATAATCAAACTACTGTAAAAAAAACCGTTTTTTGAGGTTGATAGAGTTAAAAAATTCTGTGCCTTAAACTATGTTATGTAATGCGTCGTTGGAAAGAGAAAAGTAATACCTTTCAAACGGTGATTACACTGCAATCTCGGATAAGTATTGAGGGAGCTACATGTACAAATATATTTATGGATCTTTACCGTACTTTGAACGTAAATTAATAATTAAAATTTGTAGAATGCATTTTATTTTTGTATGCAATTTCAGAAAACATTTAGTTTTGAGTTTTCTGCACTTTAGTTTATTAAAATCGACTATTATTTAACTGAGATATTCTATGCAATTTCGACAAAGCTTAATTTGATGCTCTTCACAAGTAATAATTCTTCTTAAATGGATTCATAATATGGTTTGTCCTGACCTCTTGACTATTTATTCCCTAAGAAAAAGATGAAATTACAACTTGAGATTTATTTTGAGCAAAAAAAAAAAACTCATGAAATAATGATTATTCCTTAAAAAATGTTTCTTAATAATGATTTAGCTTGAGTAGTAAAGTATGTATATCTCAAATTTAATCAATATTTTGTGAGCAAATCAATAAATATTAAAATAAATCATTAATTCATAATTTTATTAATAAAACTGATAATGATTACAGTCCCTGCTTATTGTACTTATGAATTCCATGCTAAAAATGTTGGGTCACTAACATTTTTTTTGATTTATAAACTTTTACTATTTAATTTCCTTTTTATCCTTTCAGTCAAAATTTAAATGTTTCTATTATATAATTAAAATTAATTTTATATATTTTTATATTTTAAGTCTCTAAAGTACTTTTGGTCAACTGGTCTTAGTTGACATTAATTAAATAAATAAACTGTGAATCTAGAGCACACATGTTCGCTCGAGAAACAGTTCATTATATTTTAGTTTATCCCCAATCTATATATAGTGCAATTTGTTGATTCTTTTGACCTTAAGGCTGCTCTCTCGCTTCGTTGGCCTGCATATAAATGCAATTGTAACCCATTTCCAGAAAGAGACACTCATAAGCGTGTTGCAAGTTCACACAGATTGCATCACACAACCTCATTTCGCACATTTTGCACAAATATTGACTTGGGCTGGTTGTTTGTTGCCTGAATCAGTTGCAACTTGCAACAATTGGCCAAGTTGCCACAGTTGCCACAGTTGCTCGTTGCCTTTGGCCCCCCAAAACGAACTTGGCTAAGTGGCACACTTGGAGCCAACTGAGGCAGCATCGAATTGCAATTGCAGCAAATTGGCCAAAAGCCAAAGAGGAGCAACTTTAACAACAACAAACAACAACAAACACAACAAACACAGCAACAGGTAAGAAGACTAAAGAGGAACTGCTCGACATTTGACTGCCCAGTAGCCGCATTTTCGCAGCATCAATCAAACACAATTAATAAAATGCAAATTTAACATAATAATGCAATATTTAAATCAATATTTAACAATATTAAAAGAAAACAAGTGGGAAAGGCTATAGTCGAGCTCCCGACTATAGGATACCCGTTACTTATTTAAATAAATTTGGTTGCTCTATATAGTCTCTGAGATCTAAGCGCTCACACGGACGGACAGACGGACGGACGGACAGACGGACATGGCTATATCGACTCGGCTATTGATGCTGATCAAGAATATATATACTTTATAGGATCGGAGATGCTTCCTTTTCTCTGTTACATACATTGCAATGAATACAATATCATTCTTTTACTTATTTTTTAAGTAACGGGTTTAAAAAATACAGACAACCTTACCTGATTAACACTCGGGTCGATCTATTCAATAAAGCACCAATGTAATGAATAGATTTCTGCAAAAATAGTCAATTTTTTAACGCAATTTGAAAATATTCCATTTCCTTTTTTCTATTTTAAAATAAAAAACAAAAATTATGATTGACGTCAGCCGCATTCAATATAATTCTTCTTAGTTGAGCCGACATTAAGCTTTTAAATACTTAATATATAACAATTATATTCTCCGTTTATCAACCGATCAGGATGACATATTTAACAAACTTCCCCGAAAAATGTGTGTGTCTAGAAATTCGAAAACAAACTTGAAAATCGTTATTGGCTTTTCTTTAATATTGTGTCAAACACATAAGCCTTTTACAGCTTCGGGCACTGGGCACATTGGGGTCAGTCTAGGGCGATGGCATTGTGGATGCGATGCACAAGTTGCGCCTTGGCCATGTTCTCTAATGTCAACTCATAATGCCACAATGGAATCGCAAACTGTGGCAGCCAAGGGAGGGCGGCAAAGATTGGCAGATTCTTAATGTTTTGGGCTGCTGACCCACAAAGTAGAGGCAACAATATCATTGTTGTTGTTGTTGCTGTTGTTGCTGTTGTTTCCCGCTAGTTGTTGGTGTCACTGTTCAGGCAGCTCGACACGAACTTTGCCAATGGGCCTAATGCCCCTTCTCCCCCCCGACAACCATGTCAGTCTCAATTTGGTCAATTTGTGCGCATTGACCAAGTTATCAAGCTGCCTTAAAGCCATAACAATTGAATGGAAATGAGACAAAGTCCATTTCTCAAACCATATTCCAACAAATGCTTTCTAGGGGCGTTCCCACCTGATGTTGCTCCATCTACAGCGACAACTCCCAAAAACAGAACAACAACAAATAAAAAATTGGCCAACAGAAAAACAGTTTGACTAACAGTTTGAAAATTGTCGCCGTCCTGTGACTTTAGCTGTGTCCATGTTGCAGCTCCTTGTAACTGTCAGGGCAACCAACAAAAAAAAGAAAAAAAAAAACAATCATTAAATTCAAACAAAATAAAAATACGAAAAGGGTACCAAGTGCAAAAGGTTACAGGTACAGCAATACCAGCAACAACAACAACAGCAACAGCAACAACACAAACAGTCGGCAAACAAATGTATAAATGAGACGCCACACAAAACATTGAATTGACGACATACGAATACTCTAATTTTTATTATATTTCTACTTTAACGAACGAGTATTAAATTTTTTCTAAACGTACGTATTTTGTACCTATTTTCGGTTTGTTTTGCCAATGTTGGAGGCAAAAATCTGTAACTTTTGAACTAGGTTAGATATCGGGTTGAAACTTCAACAATATATTTTCAATACTTTAAAAATTTTTTGGAAAAAAAATTGGAGTGGGCGTGGCACTAGAAAGGGCTTAAATTGACGGTCGAATGCAAATGAATGCCAATTTTTGTAATTTTATATTTAACACTTTTTTTTTTTAATTTAAAATAAATTTTTAAAATAAAATTTAATTTTTTTATTTTATTGTTACACTTTAAAAAATTTTTAAATTTTCTTGAAAAAATGTTAAGTGAAACAAAATATTTAATTTTAATTTATTTTTTTAATTTGAGTATGATATTTTCTGAAGCATAAAAATAACCGAAACCGTAACTGAAACTGATATTTGTTTGGCTTTGCTACCTTGGTAACTAATGATATACAAGGTTTCTGAAGTATTGAAATTTTTCTAAACTTACATGTATTTCTCCCTTTTCCTTTCTAGAAATCCCTGATCTTACTAATTCTAATATCTGTATTGCCACTTATTGCAACTACTAATACTTTTTGATCCGCTTGGGTTTTCCTAAATTTTTCCCCATCCCTGCAACAAATGTTTGAACATTTAATAATTTTTGAATACCCCCAGATCCTTTTTTTTTAATTTTTTATACTTTCAGCTAAAATTTTTATTCAAATATAATTACTAAATTTTACTTTAATTTTGATGTTACTTTATTTTAGTTAAATTTTTACTTTAACTTTGATCAACTGTATTTAGTTGACATTAAATAAAATTAAATAGTAGTAGTATTATATTCGTTTTATTGTTATATAATTAACTCTACTCTCGTGTTTTTCATTTATGCTACACCGTATTTTACACATATAAATTTTCATTCTATATAAAAACCTTAATTCTAAATAAATAAATAAATAAATATAAATAAATAACTTATTCATTTAAAGTTCAGAGTTCACCGAGGTCTTTCTGTTATTTTTGATAAATTCTACATTGGGTCTGTTCATAATTCGAATTCAGCTTCCTACATCTTAAGTCCTCTTGGCATAACAAAGAGTACCACCAAGTAGTTAGACTCATTGCTTTGGGGACAGTTGCAAAACAGGCACAAAAGTCGCAGTCAGAGTGCAAGAAGAAAAAAAAGAAAACCAAATAAATCTGACAAGAGTTTGCAACTTGGAGTCGCTAACTTTGCCTTTGACTTGACTTTAGAATGCAACCAACTGATGATGAAGTGATTTTGGGTGGAAACGGGCAGGAATTGCTGCTGGCAAAGGGACAGCGAAGGGGTGGGGGGGGAAAGGGACGACAATCGGCAAGTTGAGATTTTGAATTTTGGGTAACGCTGCCAAAGGAATTGGAGTTGGAGTTGAAGTTGGAGTTGAAGTCAACTTCAATGCGCACGCGCTGCCTGCCACTTAACGAGGAGGAAAGCAGACAGTTGTTGTTGTTGTTGCTGTTGCAGTTGTTGTTGCTGTTGTTGTTGTTGTTGCTGTTGCAGTTGTTGTTGCTGCTGGTGCCTTTGAGGGCGTTGCAGTGTCTCTGTCGCTTTGTGGCAACTGCAAGAGAGCAAAAAGAAGGTGACAAAGTCACGAAATTCTTGTCAATTTTCAACTACAGACCAATTTGTTTGTCTTCCCAGTTTGCTGTTATTTGTTTTGTTTTTTTGTTGCAGCAACAGGCGCAAAAAATCAAAACAAAAAAGAAGTGAAAAGAAAAGCATCGTGACAAATCAAACTACCAAAATTGGGCTCAAAGCGCAGAGAGACGTTAATGCTTGGGCCAAGGCTAAGTTAGCCCCCATATCAATAAGTTTGTTCCCATCCCAATTGCCATTTTCCATCTTCCATTTCCCATAGAAGATAGATAGACGAGGACGACGCCTCCATATCAACACCTTCCAGTGGCAACAGCAACGGCAACAGTTAAATTGCTTCCCAGGATGGTGCCACAAACTTCAACTTGGCTCTGATTTTGGTCATGTATAATTTGTCTGGCACGCTAAGTGTTTTCTTCAGTTTTTGGCCTGCCTTATTGCCTTATATAGCCGATTGATTGCTCCACTAACATAATCCATTCGGGAAACTTGAAACTTGCAACGTTCGCAACGCGTTGCAGCGGCAACATTCTCTCAACATCAAACAAAATCATGTGGCTCAGTCGCCACTTGGCCACAAACATCTTGCCACAATAAATTTCAATTACTTACCTACATTTTAAGACACTTTTACCGCTTAAAGTATTTAGTGTTGTTGTTCTACTCCATGTTGTTGCTGTTGTTGTTGTTGTTGTTGCTGCTGATGCACTAACATTGTTCAAATTTGACAAGATGCGTACACAGGAAGAAACGACAGGAGATTGGAACTGTAGGTCAGCAGAGCGACAACTTTTAAGTGGGAAAATTTTTAGAGAAAATGGGCGAAAATTAAATTTCATTCCATCACTTTCCATATCCATTGATCATTTTAAGACCTCAAATTTTATTTCATATCAAATTTGTATTAAAATGTAATTTTTTTTAGCTCTGTTAATTTTTTTCCATACTTATCTCACTTTTCCAATTATTTCAAACTTTCATAACTTTTCAAAACTTCACCGATTTTCGTGAGGAATCAAACTTGTAATCAGAATTGTATGAAATTTGCCTAGTATTGCCACTTGATTTTGTTCGAGTTAGAGAGACTTCGAGTTAGGGAAGTTCGAGTTCAGGGAAGTTCGACTGTAGTCATAAATAATCTAAAAAACCTAAAATAATTAGAAATAATCAGAAAAAATCAAAAATAATCCGAAATACTCAAAACGATTATTTTTGATTATTTTTGATTTTTTCTGATTATTTTTGAATAATTGAAATAATTTTAGATTTTTTATTTTTATTTTTTCTAATCGTAATCATTAAATAATTGGGAAAAACCGAAAATAAACGTAATTTAATAATTAGTTTGACTTTTATGATTCTGATTACTAATCATTATTTAACAGGAATGCTTTAAACTTCAATAACTTTTCAAAACTTCAACGATTTCCTTGCGGAGTCAAAATTTTATTAAACCAACCAAATTGTTTTGCATCACAGTCCATTTATTCCATTCACTTTTTCAAAAATATTAATCTGTCATAACTTTTCAATACTTAACCGATTTCCTTGCGGAGGCTTGAATTTATCTATGTTCGACTTCTTATTTGATTCTCCATCAAAATATTATTAATTTGATTGTCTATACTCACCTCTTTCCGATTTTTCAAAATATTCGAGCAGTCACTTTTTAATATTTCAAAATCTTGATTCTGTCATAACCTAATCTCTACTCAACCGATTTACTTGTGTGACAATGTCAATTTCATCATTGTTTGGCCTCAAAAATGGTTCAATATTAAAATGTTATTAATTTACATAGTATAATTTTTTTCATTATTGTCAATTGTTTTTATACTTACCCCTTGACACATATTCAAATACTTCCAACTGTCATAACTTTGTCAAAAGATACATTAAAGTTTGGGGACAACATTAACTCTACGATCGATTTGCGTAAAATAGAAAATCAAGATTTTTATAATTTAATGTTATTCTAAATTAGCTTATACTTACTTTCCAAAGACATTTAGTCCAGCTTTAGATGTTGTACCACACACTTTGTGGCATGCCATTGAGTGAAATATTTTAGAAAGTCATGAGCAGCAACAGCAGCAGCAGCAGCAGAGGAGGAAGAAACAACAAATTTCCGAGATGAAGCTGTGGCCGGTCAACATGAACATGAAAAATCAATCATGTCAATGCCGGGAATAAGATGTTGACAAGCGGCGCACAGATCAAAGCCCAAAAGACGCATTGTTATTGGTGGCAACTGTTGCTGTTGCAGTTGCAGTTGTGGCAACTCCCAGCCAACTGGCAAATGCGTAATAATATTTATGTGATCGACGCTTGGGGGATGACAAATCCAAATCCATGACCAGGAACCAGAACTGCAGAGGTTTTTCAAAAAAATCCAAATCCATTTGACGCCCATATCACATTCTGGACCGCCCTGGCGACCACACCCAGAGTCGGCTACCACTTGATCCTCGTCTAGCGCCAAGCTGCCAACTTGCCAACTTCAGCTCCAACTTGAGCTCAAGCTCCCGCTCCCGCTCCCACTCCAACTCCAGTTCCCACTCCAATTCCAAATCTGCACACAGCGCCACATGTTCCAGCTTCGTGCTTGTTGTTTTGATTTACTCTGGCACTGGCTTTATTTATAGACGATGTCTAGCTCCCCTTCTCCTTTCAGCTCCCGCTTCCTTGTCGCAGAGTCAAAGTCGGGCGATTTTCCGATTCCGACTCCTTTGGCCGCTCCGCACTCGCTTTTTAATTTGCCAAATTTATACACACCGCGTTGCACAGTAGTTCACAGTTGTTGTCGTTGTTGTTGGTTTTTTCTATTGGTTTACTAAAGACAAGATATCGCTTAGGTGTTGATCGACCATTTTACATTTTTTAATTACTTTAATTATTAAAAAAAATAAAATTCAATGTAAAATAAAACAAAGAATTAATTTTTAAAAATAAAAACTTTTATTTTTTCCTAATAGTAATAATTTTTTGATTTAAATTATTAAGTTTTTGGATTTTTATTTACATTTTTAGATATAATAGTTTATTTATATAAATTTATTATTTTCATTTATTATTGGAAAATAAAAGACCTCAGTAAAGATAAAACAGAGAAGACATTTAAAATGAAAACAATTTATAATAAATATAATTATTTTTTTTTAATTATTAAACTTGACGTTATACTATATGTTAATAGCATAAATAATTTCTCCTAAGGTTTAAATTCCAATAAAAATGCAAATACAAAAAATATGAATATTAAATCTGCAATTTTAGTTTTTCAGTAGTCTTTTAATCGACAATTTAAAATCTGTAACAATTTAAATTGTAACTTTACAAAATTAAATATTTTAATATTTTTATATATTTAATTAATAACTTTTTACATAATATTTAAATTATTTTCTAAACTAGCTATATTATAAATGCAGCTTAGCAGAAAGATACATTTGAAATAGCTATTAAAATGCACGAATTTTGTATCTAAGTGTCTAATATACCCATTTGTTAATATTACTGGGTACTAAAGTTTAATGTTGATTCATAAAATTGTTATATTTGGCGCTGTCTGTTGCTCATTTCCACTTTCAGACCACCCACAGTCTTAAATTTCAACAAATTTACACACAGTCAAAATACAAATACACACACACACACATATACAACTGCACAGCTGCTCAAAGTAAGCGCAGCGAATTTGTAAAAAAACGTTGTAATTTTTCAACTGCAAAATCTCCAAGCATACACTTGAAAGCAAACGCACACAGATAGATACTAATAAACACACACACACACACATAGATACACACACACAAATGTGAAGAGAGGCACAACAACCGTCAGCTTAATTAATAGATTTATCGCTATGCCTGCATATTATAACAAATTGGTAACGAATTAATCCTTTCAGGCGTGTAAATCGAGCACACACACATTTACACACACACACACATTTACACACACACACACAACAATTGGTAGGCATTACTCATACGCAGCGATGCACCAGCCAGCAGAGAGACTTCTGGCTTAAAGACAGCTGGCCATGAGCCATAAGCCTAATGAGGCTCAGCTCCTCATTCGCCTACGTCTGTCCGTATGTCTGCCTGTCCGCTCAGCTCAATAAAAAAGAGTAAAAACTGCATTACACATTGACTCTGCGGCAGCGGCAGCAGACCTCCAAGTTGCCCAAGTTATCCAAGCTGGCCAAGATCCCCGTTGTCCGAAACGTTTGCCAAATATGGCTTAGCCGCTAAGCCATTGTTCCGGGCCATCTTCCTAGGCCAAAGTTGCGATATTTAAAATTTATGTGCACCTCTGCCACTTTTTGCTACGAAATAACACACGAAAAAACTACAGAAGGCAGATAAATAAAGTTCGATTTGAGCATGCCAGCGACGAGGATACCCTGTAAAAAAATACATAAATATAATATTGAAAAAAGGAGCTTAAATAATTTTATTTAATTTAAATTATTATTATATTTATAAATTATAATCCTATAAATTAATGCACTCGTCACTATTTATATTTATAAACATATTGTTCAAACTTCAAGATATTAATTTTGTTTATGTATTAAATCTATTTTGTTACTTTTATTCTATACTTTATAAATTCTAATGCAATTCATTTTATTTAAATTATACGTATATATTTTTTTTCAATAATTTTATTTAATTGTTTGTTGTTTTATCTTATTATTTACTTTGGTTGATTTTTTGTTTTTGTTAATTTTTTTTGTAATTTTATTTTATTTTATATATATCTCTCTTTTAGAATATGTATACATACTAAAACTGTAAGCGAAAGTTTTAACTGATTTCAGATAAACTCAAAAAAATAGTATAATTTTAAAATAACGTAAGCGAGTCCAAAATTATCCACACGATTAAGAAAATCTTAGCCGAATCCTTCTAATACTTTTTGGCTATAATTCAATTTTTTAAACTTATAACTCTTATTTGAATTGAACTGATTTAAGCGAGAGTCGCACATTTCTCATCTTATTTCAAATACTACATAATACCCCATTTAAACTAGAGCTACAGGGTATTCGAAATAGGAAGGAACCTGTGGGCCTCTTCGCTTTGGCCTCGCTTCGTTGGGACCTCGACAGGCTACACATGTTCGGGCTGCGCCTTGGCGTGTGTTTATCTTGGCCGGGCTTTAATGATGATGCTGTTGATGCCACTGCTGACGTTGACTCAGCGTCTTCCAACTTGGCTACTGTACTCCTTCCCCCTCCTGCTCCTACTCCTTCTTGGCCACTTGTGTGTGTCAGTTGTTGGCCAGGCTACTGTGTGGAAGCTGTCGAAACTGATGCTGGCCAACTCTCGCTACCATTCCATTCCATGTGGGCTTGATTTAGTGTAGTCCGCTCCTTTGTTACCAATGCCAACTCTGCGCCAGTTGGTCATAATGATGAAGATGATGAGGATGATGGAGTCAAACAGCGAGTTATGACTTGAACTTTGCTGCTTGAACTTGACGTTGAACTGAGGTTCAGTTGAGGGCTAACTAAATAGTTTTCCCCAAAGGTTTAAATACCGCTAAAGTTCATCTTAAAACAGTCATTTACTCTATTCAGTAGCCTTTTAAAAAATGTGATACAATAAGAGCCAGTTAAATGTACATCTACATACATATAAATATCTTCACACGTTTTAAAATCGTTTCTTTGATCTTTAATCTAATCTTCTGTTATCTAATCATTGTTTTGATTGTTAAGGAAAATAAAAGTGTAGATAAGGCTTAAAAAAACGGAAATTCTTATCTTCAAACTAACCTTTTCAAATAATGGTCTGATTGATCTAATATTCCTAAGTGGAAACGATTAAGTGCCTCACGTTTTTTAAGAATATGATTCACAAATTTCTCGCTAAAGTGTTTGTTTTTTAGCGACCTTTCTAATTTGTAGAAGTTAGTTTTTGCAAACTTGAGGTCTAGTAATGTCAATATGACAGGTACGACAAACAACAAAACAACACAAAGCACTTGCAAAATGCAAGGAGCATGGCTCGGTATACAGCTGTTTCAAGAGATGCCAATCTCTATCATCAGTACCGTTGTGCTGACTTGACCAGCGATCCAAGCTTAATGTCACTTTTGAGAAGCCAGAACCAGTTGTGAATTCTAAGCTTCCCAAGGTGAAAAAAAGCTGTAAAGCTGATCAAGCCCTTTGTGTGTTTGTTGTTGCCGTCGTTATTGTGTAAATGCCATCGGCATATGTGGTACAATAACAGTTTTGTTTTCTGTTTATTTCAGTAACAAGTAAGTGTTGCTACTATTTCAGAAAATTTTCCGACGTGTTTTTCGTTTTGTTAAAGTGTTTGTTTTTTAGCGACCTTTCTAATTTGTAGAAGTTAGTTTTTGCAAACTTGAGGTCTAGTAATGTCAATATGACAGGTACGACAAACAACAAAACAACACAAAGCACTTGCAAAATGCAAGGAGCATGGCTCGGTATACAGCTGTTTCAAGAGATGCCAATCTCTATCATCAGTACCGTTGTGCTGACTTGACCAGCGATCCAAGCTTAATGTCACTTTTGAGAAGCCAGAACCAGTTGTGAATTCTAAGCTTCCCAAGGTGAAAAAAAGCTGTAAAGCTGATCAAGCCCTTTGTGTGTTTGTTGTTGCCGTCGTTATTGTGTAAATGCCATCGGCATATGTGGTACAATAACAGTTTTGTTTTCTGTTTATTTCAGTAACAAGTAAGTGTTGCTACTATTTCAGAAAATTTTCCGACGTGTTTTTCGTTTTGTTAAAGTGTTTGTTTTTTAGCGACCTTTCTAATTTGTAGAAGTTAGTTTTTGCAAACTTGAGGTCTAGTAATGTCAATATGACAGGTACGACAAACAACAAAACAACACAAAGCACTTGCAAAATGCAAGGAGCATGGCTCGGTATACAGCTGTTTCAAGAGATGCCAATCTCTATCATCAGTACCGTTGTGCTGACTTGACCAGCGATCCAAGCTTAATGTCACTTTTGAGAAGCCAGAACCAGTTGTGAATTCTAAGCTTCCCAAGGTGAAAAAAAGCTGTAAAGCTGATCAAGCCCTTTGTGTGTTTGTTGTTGCCGTCGTTATTGTGTAAATGCCATCGGCATATGTGGTACAATAACAGTTTTGTTTTCTGTTTATTTCAGTAACAAGTAAGTGTTGCTACTATTTCAGAAAATTTTCCGACGTGTTTTTCGTTTTGTTAAAGTGTTTGTTTTTTAGCGACCTTTCTAATTTGTAGAAGTTAGTTTTTGCAAACTTGAGGTCTAGTAATGTCAATATGACAGGTACGACAAACAACAAAACAACACAAAGCACTTGCAAAATGCAAGGAGCATGGCTCGGTATACAGCTGTTTCAAGAGATGCCAATCTCTATCATCAGTACCGTTGTGCTGACTTGACCAGCGATCCAAGCTTAATGTCACTTTTGAGAAGCCAGAACCAGTTGTGAATTCTAAGCTTCCCAAGGTGAAAAAAAGCTGTAAAGCTGATCAAGCCCTTTGTGTGTTTGTTGTTGCCGTCGTTATTGTGTAAATGCCATCGGCATATGTGGTACAATAACAGTTTTGTTTTCTGTTTATTTCAGTAACAAGTAAGTGTTGCTACTATTTCAGAAAATTTTCCGACGTGTTTTTCGTTTTGTTAAAGTGTTTGTTTTTTAGCGACCTTTCTAATTTGTAGAAGTTAGTTTTTGCAAACTTGAGGTCTAGTAATGTCAATATGACAGGTACGACAAACAACAAAACAACACAAAGCACTTGCAAAATGCAAGGAGCATGGCTCGGTATACAGCTGTTTCAAGAGATGCCAATCTCTATCATCAGTACCGTTGTGCTGACTTGACCAGCGATCCAAGCTTAATGTCACTTTTGAGAAGCCAGAACCAGTTGTGAATTCTAAGCTTCCCAAGGTGAAAAAAAGCTGTAAAGCTGATCAAGCCCTTTGTGTGTTTGTTGTTGCCGTCGTTATTGTGTAAATGCCATCGGCATATGTGGTACAATAACAGTTTTGTTTTCTGTTTATTTCAGTAACAAGTAAGTGTTGCTACTATTTCAGAAAATTTTCCGACGTGTTTTTCGTTTTGTTAAAGTGTTTGTTTTTTAGCGACCTTTCTAATTTGTAGAAGTTAGTTTTTGCAAACTTGAGGTCTAGTAATGTCAATATGACACAACTGGTTCTGGCTTCTCAAAAGTGACATTAAGCTTGGATCGCTGGTCAAGTCAGCACAACGGTACTGATGATAGAGATTGGCATCTCTTGAAACAGCTGTATACCGAGCCATGCTCCTTGCATTTTGCAAGTGCTTTGTGTTGTTTTGTTGTTTGTCGTACCTGTCATATTGACATTACTAGACCTCAAGTTTGCAAAAACTAACTTCTACAAATTAGAAAGGTCGCTAAAAAACAAACACTTTAACAAAACGAAAAACACGTCGGAAAATTTTCTGAAATAGTAGCAACACTTACTTGTTACTGAAATAAACAGAAAACAAAACTGTTATTGTACCACATATGCCGATGGCATTTACACAATAACGACGGCAACAACAAACACACAAAGGGCTTGATCAGCTTTACAGCTTTTTTTCACCTTGGGAAGCTTAGAATTCACAACTGGTTCTGGCTTCTCAAAAGTGACATTAAGCTTGGATCGCTGGTCAAGTCAGCACAACGGTACTGATGATAGAGATTGGCATCTCTTGAAACAGCTGTATACCGAGCCATGCTCCTTGCATTTTGCAAGTGCTTTGTGTTGTTTTGTTGTTTGTCGTACCTGTCATATTGACATTACTAGACCTCAAGTTTGCAAAAACTAACTTCTATTTCTCGCTAAAGTGCAGCAAGTTTATGATTTGATTTTTCAAACAGCAAAAAAATTAATTAAAACTAATATTTAATAAGTTAAACTCCCAATAACCCAATCTAATCCCATTAAAAACCTTAACAAGTGTAATAACACGATAACGATGTTATTAAACTGAAAGTCAATTGGATTTCAGTTCAGTTGACAACGATGAGTTCTTCGAAAGAGACGTGATTTCTCTACCTTATTGGGTTTTTAATACTCTTCAGAGGCGTCTTTACGGAACCATATTTGGTCCATTCCAAGGATCTGATCAATCGATAACTATGGGATACATAACGCTATGGAATTCTTAGTCAATGAGTTCTTGAATGAAAATACTCAGTTATCTGGTCAGATTGGAATTTAAAGCAATAGCTCACAGATCGAAGTTCACTTCTTTTTCGATTCAGTATCAACTTCTTCTCCATCGTTTACTTGCTCAAGTGATATTCTATTTAACACCAAAATCCACGCATGTTTTATACATTTCAAGACCTCCAACAGCAATCGATGGAACAAGATCTTCGAATTCCTTGAAAATACAAGTGCTTTTTATTAAAGTTCTTTGAAATTGCGAATGCTATCCATTAAAATTTCTAATTTAATCACTGCAATAAGAAAAACTATGTTATGATATAAAATAAACAAAATGATTTTATAATCTTGCTAAACTTTATACTAGATATTTTACCTTTAACTAAGGAAAAGAAGGAGGCAGATGTGAGAAGTGTTTCATTAGCTAAAGTCATTCCCATTCCTATTTTAGAGATCTGACAATAATCAAAATCCTGAACCACACACCTTAGCTGAGAACAAGAACTTGAACACTCCATTAACCTAAAAATACCTCTTTTCAGTTTATATTGTATTCGTTTACATGTCTACAAATGTAATATCTGTATATACAGTTTGTCAAGTAACTCTTTGCACTCCCTTAAAAATGTAATATTTTGACTTTAAATAAGAAAATAATAGCTTATTATATATATTTGGAAAGGTCATTTAATTTTCGTTCGAATGATGCAAAAATTTCCTTAACCCATTGAGTACCCATGGAATATTTTGAATTTTTGAAAAGGTCAACTTTTTTCCTCGATTTTTCACAAAAAATATTTTGATGCAAAAAAATTCTTGGAACAATTCTAAGAGTAACTGCAAAAAAAAATGTTCAAAAATATTTTTGCTAGTATTTTTTATAATTTTTTGAAAATTGCAAAAAAGGCACTTTTTGCATGAAAATGAGGAAAAATGTGTTAAAATGGTAATTTTTAGGATTTTCGAAATATTATCAAAAATACTAGCAAATATATTTTTGAACATTTTTTTTGCAGTTACTCTTAGAATTGTTCCAAGAATTTTTTTGCTTCAAAATATTTTTTTTGAAAAATCGAGGAAAAAAGTTGAAAAAGTTGACTTTTGCAAAAATTCAAAATATTCCATGGGTACTCAATGGGTTAAGGAAATTTTTGCATCATTCGAACGAAAATTAAATCACCTTTCCAAATATATATAATAAGCTATTAATTTCCTATGCAAAGTCAAAATACATATGTTTATAAATTTATTGATTATATTCCCAGTCCTTTCTAAGGATTTGATGGAACAAATTTCCAGGTATAGGCCTGTCTCCAGCACCGCGAAATTTGTATGCAGGGAATTTGCTAATTATTTCGTGTGTGTGGAACATTAATTAAACAGTGTGCCCATATACACTCACTCACAAATCTCTGCGTGCACCCTTATTTTGGCTTTAACTGCTATGTAAGTCAAGTTATCACAGTAAAAAAAATATATTTGGAAAGGTCGTTTAAATTCCGATTGAATGTTGCAAAAATTTTCTTAACCCATTAAGTAACCTTCGAAAATTTCGAATTTATGTAAAAGTCACTTTTCAAAACTTTTTTCCTCGATGTTTTACAAAAAATATTTTTTTGCATGAAAATGAGGAAAAATGGGTTAAAATGGTAATTTTTAGGATTTCCAAAAAATTTTAGAAAATACTAGCAAAAATATTTTTGAAATTTTTTTTGCAGTTACTCTTAGAATTGTTCCAATAATTTTTTTGCATCAAAAATAGTACTCTGAGAACGACTGATTCGAGTATTGCCATTTACATTTCAAGACCCCCGCCAGTAATCAATGAAACAAGATCAATGAATTCGTTGGAAAACACGGGTACTTTCCATACCATATCTTTGAAAAACACGACTACTATCAATAAAATTATCTAATCTTATCAATTGATTGTAATAAAGTATACAATGTTAATATTCGACATGAGTAAGATTAATTTCTTAACTAGGGTTAATTGTCTTAAGTGTATATTTACTGATTGTCCACTGAATTCTGTAGAAGCTACGCGTCGAGATATGAGTTCTTGGGAATACTTCATATCTATAATCGAATTATGGGACTAGGTAAATTTATAAGTTTTTAAATATTATTGAGATAACTTCAATTCAATAATAATTCGAAAAATATATAAAATAAGAAAACACGGGAATTAAAGTATTATTTATTAATTCACTCCGTTTGGTATTATAATAAGAAGCCGCACTTGAACATTGACACTATCAAGAAACTCTTAGGTATGGACCCTGATAAGCGTTTCTAGTGGAAATAATTTTCAAACATCCTGTTTCACGTGTGGCAAAATTATGATTTCTTTTATCAGAATAAAAATATTAAGCCTTATCAAAATTAATTAAAACTTAAGTGAGGAACCGTCGATTACGTTTATGCAATCTATTCCAAAGAATTAACTTTATCAACAATAACATATTGATAATTTTGGTATAAAACTGGGCAGACAATTCGAATTGAAATCAGTCTACAACAATGGGTGTCTCACAAAAGTCGTATTTTCTCTGCCTTTTCGGTTTCTTCCTACTCTTCAATGGCGTCTTTACGATGCCCAATTTAATCCACTCCAAGAACTTGGAACTGGATGAAGCTACTGGTGTAATCGTTGCTAAACCAAACTTGATCCATTCCGAGGATTTGGTGCAGGAGCGGGCAACTAGAGATTCAAAATATCCTCAACACTACATAGTTAACCTTGTGCCATATTCTGGATACACTGGATTTCGTAGCGTCTTCCAGTGGACAGTCGGCAAGACCGTTAACAACACTGGCATACATAACACAATGAAGTTCTCAGTCAATGAGTTGGTAAATGGAAATAAGCAGTTATTTGGCGAGATTGGAATTTATAGCAACGGCTCGCAAATTGGAGTTCATCTTTCAATGGATTCAGCATCCAGTTCTTCCGCTGGACCATCCTTCAAATGCTCAAATAATTTCCCAATCTCTCCCGGAAGTCAGGCCTGCTTTAATTCCAACTACAGCCTGATCTCAAATGCGATCTACTTCCTTGATGTCGAGATCCGTGACAAGACGATCAGTGGATACATCTCACAACCTCAAGCGAACCTCACCAATATCAGCAAGACCAACTTGCCTCGTTTCCTGATTGGCGAAATCAGATGGTTCAATTCACTAGTAAATTTAAGTCCTGCTGCCTACTGGTTCGGCAATTCTTATAGATCATGCGGACAGGCGAACGAGATTTCGGCTTTCAACTATCTTCCAGAGTTGTACAACAATCTAAAGAGGCAAACGGGCGTCTTATATAGCAGTACGTGGAACTTGAATTGCGGACCACTCAATTCTCTGGCATTGACGGATTGGACTACAGTGGTCTACATTTCAAGGCCCACACCAGTGATCAATGGAACAAGTCCAAGGAACTCTTTTTAAGACATAGGATCTTTCATTTAAGTCTTTTATCTTCTAAAAATACGACTATTGCCCATAAAAATGTTAAATCTTATCATTATATTAATGGCTATGAAAAATAAAATGTATAGATAGGACACAAATAATTTTAATTTTAAATATGGGATGGCAATAGACCTACAAGTCTTCAGCAGATATGGACTGCTTGGCAACCGGTTTCTAAAGAAACCGACTAAGCCAAAGACACCTTTAATTTTAATCATCTGCTAATTTCAGATTGCATTGTTACTGGACTGTAGTCAATTATTAGAATTCTAATAAGGATTGTTGATATTAAGGTCGAATCTATAAGGTAAAATTTAGATGTCTAAAATCTTTGCTGCTTACTATCCGAACGCAATGAAATTTGCAACGAACATGGTGGACATAATTATCTTCGCCTATGCCCAGTTAAAAAAAAATATATGAAATAAGAAAACACGGGTAATTAAGTATTTTTCAATTAATTCACTTCCTTTAATATTATAATAATATGCCGCACTTGAAAATGTACACTATCAATAAGCTTGGGCCCTGATAAGCGCTTCTTGTGAAAATAATTAAAAAAAAAATACCCTGTTCCACGTGTGGCAAGATAATGATATTTTAATCAGAATAAACACACTAGCCCCTATAAAAACAGATTAAAACTTAAGTTAAGAGTCATTGATTGCATTTGTGCAATCGATTTCTATGAATATAGTACATATTCATATTCTGCTATAAAACTGGGCAGACAATTCGCATTGAAATCAGTCTACAACAATGGGTCTCTCACAAAAGTCGTATTTTCTCTGCCTTTTCGGTTTCTTCCTACTCTTCATTGGCACTCAATTCTTCATACCAAATAAAACTCACTGTTTTGCGCAGTGCCGAATGCAAAAATTTTGTTTCAAATAATTTATATGTAAAACTTAATATTATTCGTCACAAAATTGGATATCAGAAATTTTGGGGCATGAAATTGTTTTCGTCACTAGACTTTTACCTCGTAAAGAAGTTTTTTTATGGGAAGATTTTGAATAAGACATCAGATATTTTGAAATTGCAATATTTTTTGACAGTATAGCTTTGTCAACTTTGTTTATTGTTATTAATGAATCTTAAAACAAAATAAAACGTCTGTCCAAGCCGGGAGTTGAGCCCACGACTAATGCTCTACTAGTCCGCTAATAAAAAACTATTTTTAAAAAAAAGTTGTTTCGTTGGGAGTTGAACCCGCGACCCCCTGAAAATTGCAAATGGAAGCTTATCACACTAGGCCACCGAATACTACCATTAGAATTTGACAAAATGCACATGTGTTAAGGCTACATCGATTCTTTATTTTGCAGTTAAGATTTCTGCCTACACCCTTTTAAAATTGAATAACTTAAAAAAAAAAACCTTTAAAGACCATCTACTAACAAATTAATTAAATATAAAATATTAAAAAAAAAAAACGTTTTGTCCGCGCCGGGACTTGAACCCGGAACCCGAACTGAGAATTTATTCAAAAAATGGACGCTCAGCATATTGCGCCACTGACGCTCTTGAATAACAACTGTCGAATTATAGATTTCATTGTTACCGGACTGTAAGTCAAATGTAATTGTTATCTAGTTGTGATTGTTGTTGTTGTTATTGTTGCTGATAAGGTATGGCAAATAAAGGAAACTTTAGTTGTTCAATATCTTCGCTGTCCGATCGCTATGAAATTTTCAGTAAATGTGGAGAGTAATATTATCTTCGTATATGCTTGTTTAGGAATGTCTATCTTCAAAATTGTCCTTATAATTTAAGATTTTCTAATTTGTGGGCGTTTAAGGCGGCGTGGCCAAAATCTAAAACAAACTCGATCTGCTTACAATATAGGCGCACCTACATACCAAGTTTGAAGTCTCTAGCTCTTATAGTCTCTGAGATCTAGGCGCTCTTACAGACGGACAGACAGACAGACGGACATGGCTATTTCAACTCGGCTGTTGATGCTGATCAAGTATATATATACTTTATGGGGTCTGCCACGCCCCCTTCTGTCTGTTACGCACTTTCTTTTTTGTGACAAAGTTAATAGACCACTGTACTTTTTTAAAGTACGTGGTCTAAAAAACGTTGAAGGTATGCCTAAGAGCCTTTAGAAATACCTTTTCAACGATATATAGATCACATATGGGCTAATCCTGAGTTGCGGACGTTACATTTGCACGCAAATTTTCATGTATAAACTGATACAGCTCGCGTTCAGATTGGTGAATTTAAATGAAATTTTCTGAAAATGCATTTCATTGAAAGTACTCTTAAACCTATTTTAAGATAAGAGCCTTACTGTTTTCGAAAAAAAATTAGGCTTGCTGAAAGTTCCGTTGCGGCCGTTACAAAGAATGGAAGTCGATTTGAGGTTAACGTACATTTGCACATATATTAGCGAATTTTGCATAATAAACAAAAAATATCCAAATACAAAAAATTAAGTGTAATATATGACCATATCAATCCATCATCAAAAATAAAGATAAGTAGTCTCCTTAATTAAAAATTTTAGTTTTTGTCTGTTGCGGACGTTACGTTGCGGACGTTACACTTTTCAAATTATTAATATATATTAAATATTTTTTCGATACAGTTTTTATCTTAAATAAAAGAAAATTAAACAAACTTTGCCCACTATTTTGGCCATTGAAAATACCCCTTTTTTTACAAGATTTATTGAAATTTAGAGGCAAAAAGAGGAATTAATTGATTAAGCTCGGCCATGAACAACCAAACCACCGTAAAATCATTTTGATTTAGTAATTTGAAGCCTTAAATATATTCTATTACAACAAAAAACAACTATTATTAAAAAACATGCAAATTATTGACAATTAAAGGTTTTTGCCCTTGGTTTAAAAATTTTCGGATTAGCCCATATGTAGCTTCTATCGTTTGGATGCTACGGGGGTTTTAGCGGTTCTTAGCGATTTCCCGCTAAACTAGCGATTTTTCGAAAAAGTCGTAGAACAAACGTTTCTAGATTTTTGAGCGGACACAAGTCCTCATTCAAACTATTATGCTAAATGAACGCTTTGATACAAACAAACAAACAGACATACTGACTTTTCATTTCATTTTCGGAAGGCCACTAAAAATTTCAAAATTAATTATTTTTTGAACCAGTAATCGATTTCGATGATCGAGGTGTCATTCGACGCGTATTTTTGATTAAAATAGTAAAAAATTAAAAAAACAATTCAAAAAGGCTCCAACAGCCCCATTTTCTCAAATAATTTAAGTTTTTCCCCTCCCACTTACACCTGTTTATCTCACGAACCAGGTGAGTTTAATTAATACCCCTTCGATCGGTATATAACTCGAACTGATCGGACAGTCATAGCATTTGCCATTCTTCCTGTGTATATATGCTAGTCGCCTTCGCACCATTCGTGCTGCTTTCGTCACTAGCGCGGACTGCCGTCCGCAGTGATCTAGTAGAAGTCCGAATAGGACTAAGAAATAAGAGACATGTGGTCGCCTACCTGAGGAGACCTCAATTATTGATTAAAATAATCTATAATAATAAAAAGAAAAACGAGTAAAGCTATGTGGTTTACCTGTTTGATTGTTGTGTTCAAGTAGCGCAATCAAAAATTAACAATCACTGGGTACAAGTTCTTAAGTGTGAGCAATTCGTCATTGCAATGAATCACAAATACCCTGTACAAAGTACAAAAAAGCTTTTAATTATTTCATCAGTTACCAGATTAGATAGTAGAGTTAGTTATAAATCTATTTAACTAATATGAACAAATAAGTTAAGAACCTGAGATTATAGATTATAGATGTACACTATCAAGAAACTCTTAGGTATGTGCACTGATAAGCGTTTCTAGGGGAAATAATATACAAATACCCTGTTCCTTCTTTTATCAGAATAAAAATATTAAGCCTTATCAAAATAAATTAGTTCTTAAGTTAGGAACCGTCGATTACATTTATGCAATCTATTCCTATGAATTAACTTTATCAACAATAACATATTGATAAATTTGCTATAAAACTGGGCAGACAATTCGAATTGAATTCAGTCTACAACGATGGGTCTCTCACAAAAGTCGTATTTTCTCTGCCTTTTCGGTTTCTTCCTGCTCTTCAATGGCGTCTTTTCGATGCCCAACTTCATCTACTCCAAGAACTTGGAACAGGATGAAGCTACTGGTGTCATCGTTGCTAAGCCAAACTTGATTCATTCCGAGGATTTGGCGCAGGAGCGGGCAACTAGAGATTCAATATATCCTGAACATTACAAAGTAAACCTTGTGCCATTTTCTGGATATACAGGATTTCGCAGCGTCTTCCAATGGACAGTCGGCAAGACTGTTAACAACACTGGCATTCATAACGCAATGAAGTTCTCAGTCAAAGATTTGGTAAATGCAAATAAGCAGTTATCTGGCGACATTGGAATTTATAGCAACGGCTCACAAATTGGAGTTCATCTTTCAATGGATTCAGCATCCAGTTCTTCCGCTGGACCATCCTTCAAATGCTCAAATAATTTCCCAATTTCTCCCGGAAGTCAGGCCTGCTTTAATTCCAACTACAGCCTGATCCAAAATGCGATCTACTTCCTGGATGTCGAGATACGTGACAAGACGATCAGCGGATACATCTCACAACCTCAAACGAACCTCACCAATATCAGCAAGACCAACTTGCCGCGTTTTTTGATTGGCGAAATCAATTGGTTCAATTCACTATTAAATTTAAGACCTGCAGCCTACTGGTTTGCCAGTTCTTATAGATCATGCGGACATTCGAACGAGATATCGGCTTTCAACTATCTTCCAGAGTTGTACAACAAACTTACAAGGCAAACGGCCGTCTTTACTAGCAGTAATATGACCGTGACATGCGGACCACTGAACTCTCTGGCAATGTGGGATTCGACTACTGTGGTTTACATATCGAGGCCCTCACCAGTGATCAATGCAACAAGTTCAATGAATTCTTTTAAAGATTTGAGCTCTTTCCATTAGTCTTTTATTTTTATAAATAACGATTAATATTCTTTAAAATGTCAAATCTTTTCATTATAATTATTATTAATTATATTAAATGTTTAGATAAGATCAGTATAAATCATTTTGGATATGGGGTGGCAATAGACCTAACAGTCTTTAGTAGATATGGACTGCTTGGCAACCGATTTCTGAACAAATAAATTAAATTAAGAATCAATATCGCAATATTATCATTCTATGAATTCTACTTTATTAATTCTACCAATTTAAGTACCCTAGCATGATCTAACTATAACTCTAATTAATTTGTACTCTTAATTACAATCCGATAAATTATTGAGTTCTTACTTTCACAATCACAAAGTACTCTCTCTCAGCAACAATTTGCCGCTCTGGGGTTTTACTGAAATGAGCGTTCGGCTTTTGCCAAAGATCTGGAGTTGCACGGCATACAAAGCGAATGAAACCATTAAAATGCTTGTTTGACACCTCCATGTATTGTATGCTATTAGAAATTACACGCCTCTGTGTATGTGTGTGTGACCGGCAGGCGTCACTTATTTCACCAGAGCCAGAAACAACACCAGTAGCCTCTTCAAGCAACTCCAGCAGCAACAACAATCCCAAATGTACCGTCTGTACAGCCTCCAATATCGAATCCAACAAAATACACAATTGGTTTTACTTTTAAAATTAACTTTTGTATCATATACATATTTTCTCTTGTTTAAAACACGTCTTGTCACTTCAATTCGCTTGTGCAGAAAGACAGTTCCGAACAATTAGTTCCTTGGAATTAACTCAACATACGAGTGTTGCCAGATCACTAATGAGCAGAGCAGTGTTGTCAGATGTTGAGCGCTCGCATAAGCTAGATTCTGAGTAAAAATACGCTAAAAAACTATATATATATATATATATATATATATTCTAAAAAACAACTATGTATATCCAAATGCAAGAAAACATACAATATCATAAGGTTTATATTTAAATTAAATTAGTTAACATATTATCGATTTAATAATTTTCTACCTCACTTAAGTATTTTTTTTTTTTTTTTTAAAAGACTAAAATTTTTTTGCGCAATTCATGAACATATGTGAAATTAAAAAACAATATAATTAAAACATAAATAAAAATGACTAAAAATAAACAAACCTTAGCATAATATTATATTTAAAATTTTTTAATGCATATTGTAGCGCAATTTTATTTTAACAAAATTAATCTGACTGAGTTTTTGCTAGAATATGCTATATGAACTTTAAATTATGCTAGATTTATAACTAAAAGCTATTTACAAATTTAATTAGTGTTTTCATTTAAAAAAATGCTAGATCTAGCCTGAAATATGCTAATCTGGCAACACTGGAGCAGAGCGCTTTTGCTTTCACGATACTACTATCGATATCAATTGTAAAATGCGAAACCGAAAGCCTAATAAATACCCTTTAATACCCTGCTTACAAGAATTATGAATTATAATCAAAAAATACTTAGAATTAATTTATTATTGTGCTTAGGTAAAGCACTTAAGATTTTAGCTTCCCAAGAAATAGTCAGGTGTGAACGCTGATTAGAGTTTTTCATGGAAGAGTAGTTATTACCAAATATCCTGTTCCCCGCGCGGCAAGATAATGGATCGTTTCATCAGAAAACATTTAGTGAACTCATCAATTATAAATTTGAACGTATCTTAAGACCTTATCTTTGAAAAATCATCGAATTTATGGCTGCAATCTAATTCCATGAATTTACGTTATCAATCATAACATATTGGCAAATTTGCTATAAAAATGGGCAGACTATTCGAATTGAAATCAGTATACAACGATGGGTGTCTCACAAAAGTCATACTTTCTCTGCCTTTTTGGTTTATTCCTACTCTTCAATGGCGTCCTTTCGATGCCCAATTTAATCCACTCAAAGGACTTGGAACAGGATGAAGCGCCTAGTGTCGTCTTTGCGAAGCCGAATTTAATCCACTCCAAGGACTTGGCCCAGAAGGACACAATCAGCAAACTAAAATACCCTGTGAATTATGAAGTTTACTTTTCCCCAACCGCCGAAAAGAACTTCACTGGAATTCGAAGCGTCTTTCAATGGACAATCGGAAAAACATTCAACAAGTCTGGAATTCACAACGCCATGGAATTCGCAGTCGATGATTCGTTAAATGGAAATTCGCAAGTGCTCGGACAAGTTGGAATTTATAGTAACGGCTCGCAAATTGGAGTTCAGCTTTCATTGGGTACACGAATGATAAGTTTCTCAATTTATTCCAACCACAATGTGCTTTCGAATGCGATTTACTTCCTGGATGTCGAAGTTAACGATACTACACTAACCGGATACATCTCAGGACCTCAAAGTGATCTCACTCAAATAAATAATACGAAACTGACGCGTAACCAACTTGGAAAAATAACCTGGTTCAACAAGCTATCAAATTTGAGTCTCAACAACTACTTTGTAGCCAATTATCATGAATCATGCGACTTGACGAGCGATATTACGACTTTCAACTATATCCCAGAGTTGTATAACACGGCAAAGAGACAAAAGGGCAGCTACAGTCACAGTGTGTTGTACAACTCCAGGATGTGCGGACCAACAAATACCCTGGGCATGACGGATTGGAATACTGTTCTCTACATATCGAGACCCACACCAGTATTTAATGCAACAAGTTCTTTCCAATAAAGTTCTTTTAAAAACACGTCTATTATGAATAAAAATGTCAAAGCTTATCATTGTAATAATTATGATATAAAATGTTTGAATAAATATTACAGTTTTTTAATATCTTATGGCATTAAATACATAACGTTGCTTTAAAATTATAATCTATCTAGTAGAAGTTCCCCTACCTCAGGAGACCCCGATTATTGATTAAAATAATCTATAAAAATAGAAACAAAAAACGATTAAAGTTATATGGTTTACCTGTTTGATTGTTGTGTTCAAGTAGCGCAATCAAAAACTAACAATCACTTGGTAATAAGTAGTTCGTAAATGTGAACAATTCGTCATTGCAATGAATCACAAATACCCTGAACAAAGTTCAGAAAAGCTTTCGATTATTTCATTAGTTACCAGATTAGATAGTAGAGTTAGCTGTAAATCTATTCAACTAATATGAACAAATAAGTTAAGAACCTGAGATTATAGATAAAATATTTTAAAATATATGAAATAAGAAAATAAGGGTGTTTAATTATTATTATTTAATTGACTCCATTTAATATAATAAATTTAAATTTAAAATAATATGCCACACTTGAAAAAGTACACTATCAAGAAACTCTTAGGTATGGGCACTGGATATAGTGTTTATAGTGAGTATAATTTATAAATAACATGCTTCACGTGTGGCAAGATTATGATTTCTTTTATCAGAATAAAAATATTAAGTCTTAACAAAATAAATTAGTTCTTAAGTTAGGAACCGTCGATTACATTTATGCAATCTATTCCAAAGAATTAACTTTATCAACAATAACATGTTGATAATTTTGCTATAAAACTGGGCAGACAATTCTAATTAAATTCAGTCTACAACAATGGGTCTCTCACAAAAGTCGTATTTTCTCTGCCTTTTTGGATTCTTCCTACTCTTCAATGGCGTCTTTTCGATGCCCAGTTTAATCCATTCCAAGAACTTGGAACAGGATGAAGCTACTGGTGTCATCGTTGCTGAGCCAAACTTGATCCATTCCGAGGATTTGGTGCAGGAGCGGGCAACTAGAGATTCAAAATATCCTGAACACTACAAAGTCAACCTGAGTTTAGTTTATGGATATACTGGATTTCGTAGCGTCTTCCAGTGGACAGTCGGCAAGACTGTTAACAACACTGGCATACATAACACAATGCAATTCTCAGTCGATGATTATATAAATGGAAATAAGCCGTTATCTGGCGACATTGGAATTTATAGCAACGGCTCGCAAATTGGAGTTCATCTTTCAATGGATTCAGCATCCAGTTCCTCTGCTGGACCATCCTTCAAATGCTCAAATAATTTCCCAATTTCTCCCGGAAGTCAGGCCTGCTTTAATTCCAACTATAGCCTGATCTCAAATGCGATCTACTTCCTCGATGTCGAGATCCGTGACAAGACGATAAGCGGATACATCTCACAACCTCAAGCGAACCTCACCAATATCAGCAAGACCAACTTGCCGCGTTTCCTGATTGGCGAAATCAGATGGTTATACAGACTAGTAGATTTAAGACCAGATGCCTACTGGTTCGGCAATTCTTATAGATCATGCGAGCAGTCGAACGAGATTTCGGCTTTCAACTATCTTCCAGAGTTGTACACCCCACTAACAAGGTTAACGGGCCACTTTCTTACCAGTACTTTGAATGTGATGTGCGGACCACTGAATTCTCTGGCATTGACGGATTGGACTACTGTGGTCTACATTTCAAGGCCCACACCAGTGATCAATGGAACAAGTCCAAGGAACTCTTTTTAAGATATAGGATCTTTTATTCCAAACTTTTATCTTCTAAAAATACGACTATATTCATAAAACTGTCAAATCTTATCATTATTGTTATGAAAAATGAAATGTATAGATAGGACACAAATAATAGCCTTTGGCAAATACGGTAAGCAATTCTGTGACCTTTGACCGCGATTTAACCCACTTAGAGGTCGAATTTCGCAAAACACCGTCTTATTGCACGATGAAATTATCTCATCTATGTTGTGTGCAAATTTCAGCTTTCTATCTTTTACCGTTTGGGCTGCACGTTGATTCTCAGTCAGTCAGTGAGTCAGGACAAAGTGTTTTATATATATAAGATATCAAGTCGGCAAGCCAATTCGCATATAAACCTTATCAGTAGTAATATCAAAACCGTCTAACAATGCGAATTTAATTCAGTCTATCACAATGAGTTCGTCCGTAAAGTCGTGTTTTCTCTACCTTTTTGGTTACTTTCTCATACTCTTCAGTGGAGTTCAAACAAAGTCCACTTTAATTGATTTCAAGAATCAGTTACTGGAATGGTCTACTAGAAATCCAAAATATACCGAAGGTTACGAAGTACGTATTAGAGAAGTGTCCGAGAAAAACTTTACTGGCTTTCGAAGTGCCTTTCAATGGTCAATCGGTGAAACTTTCGACATTAGTAGTATACATAATGTTATAAAATTCTCAGTCAATGAGTCCCTAAATGGAAAAACTCAGTTATTTGGTCAAATTGGAATTTATAACAATGGCTCACAAATCGGAGTTCACCTTTCATTCGAGTCAGTAGCGAGTTCTTCTCCTGGTCCATCATTTACTTGCTCCAATGACTTTCCATTGTTCAACGAAAGTCACACCTGTGTCAATTCCAACTACAACCTGATATCAAATGCGATCTACTTTCTGGATGTGGAAATACGTGGGAAGACAATCCGAGGATATATCTCAGAGCCTCAAAAGGACTTCACTGATATGGACGATCCCTACTTGCCACGTAGCCTGATTGGAGACATGAAATGGCACTCTGAGCTAGATGATTTGAGACCCACAGGCTACTGGACAATAAATAAATATGAATCATGCGAATCATTGAGTGAAATCATGACTTTTAACTCTGCTCCAGAGGTATACAACAAGTGGAAACGAGAGAAGACCGGTTACAGAAGTAGTCATCAATATGTCGACGGAATATTATGTGGACCAAAAAATATTCTAAGAGTGGTGGATTTTTATGAAAATATTGTCAGTTATATATCAAGACCCACACCAGAAATCATTGAAACACGATCACCGATGTCTTTGCGAAAGATTAATCCTTTTTATTAAATTTATTTGAATATAACATTTACTGTTTTACTGTTTTTTATCACTGTGAAATTAATACTAGAATTTAATAAATTGAATTTTAAATCAAAAGAAGCGTTTTTTGATTACTATCAATTGTTGTATGTATACTTTGTTGGGTCGGAGAAATGAATCACCGCGTTATATCTTATCAATCGGTAGACTGAGTGTCTCAGAATCTTCTGATAAGCCTAACGAAAAGCTGGTCATTTATTTATCAAGGTCAGCACCTAATAAAACAAAACTCAAGAGTTGCGATTCCTCGAAAATTCATTATCTTATCTGATCATTTTTCAATGATTTCTTCCTTATAAATTTCATTAAATAATCAGATAGATAAAGTGAGACACAAATTGTATTTATTCTTACGAAAGTTGTTGAAGTATAAAAACATTAACTGTTATCAAGTTTTGGCTTAAAAGCTAGACCGATTGGCGCTTCATGTTTTCCCTTCACTAACTATTATTAATATATTGCGATGCATGTCGAAACTTGTCAGGATTTTAGAATTTACTCATAAAATATCTCCTGCCCACTTGGAACACTTTCAAATTTATTTACTTTTGCATTTATTTGCACAACTATTGAGGCTGTCGGAGGGCAATAGCAAATGCTTTTAATTACAATAAAATCAAAGCAACTAAAAAGGGAATATAACACTAAAAGATGCCCTATAATCTACTGCTCTTAGTTATTTCATGAAATATATTTATTTAAAAAATGTGGAATAGCATATTTAATTTATAAGAACAAAACTGACTGTCAACCATACCTGTTAAATTTCGATTAGAATTACTAATCAATTAGATTATTTTTGAAAATAATCATAGTGAATATAAAATTCACTGTTGAAAAAATTGTGATTATGTAATGATAACGATTACAAAAAATCAGAAAAAGTCTAAAATTATTATAATTATTCAAAAATAATCAGAAAAAATCAAAAGTAATCAAAAATAATCTTTCTGATTATTTCGGATTATTTTTGATTTTTTCTGATTATTTTGGCTACTTTGATTGTAAAAATGTAAAATAATTTGATTTTTACTAAACAGTCATAAATAATCCGAAATAATCAAAAATAATCAGAAATAATCAGAAAAAATCAAAAATAATCAATATACTCAAAAAGAGAATTTTATTATTTTTAATCATTTAGTCATTAATTTAATCATTTGTTCGACTTTTAAACAAAAATAATCTAATTACTAATGATTATGATTACTAATAATTATTTAACATTATTATTACTAATCATAAATGGCATTAACTAATTTAATTCTGTCAACAATAATATTTTATGATGTAATTTTCTTAAGCTTGTTAAATATTTTAATAAAATATATAAATATTTTATCTATCTTTGTGGTATATTACCATTTGCAGTTTCTTTTATTTACAGGGTATTAAGCAGCGCGCCACAGGAGGACATGCACATGACTATGGCTGACATGCAACTGCCACAGCAACGACATGGGGCAGCTGGAAAACTTGACTTGACGCAACGACGCAAGTGAAAATTGCACTTGGAAGTTGCATTTGAATTTGCAATGCAAAACAGTTGCACGACAATCACCGGTCAATGCGGGCGGCACACGCCCTAAAACTAAACGCCACAAATGAAAACTAATGATTTTCACTTTGCAAGCGGGCAGGCAAAGGGGGAAAGTGAAGAAGGAGGAAATATTGGAGAAAATGTTGCAAATGCCACACGCAAAACTCGCAGCACGGAAGCGAATGGAACTGAAGTTGAAGCTGAAGCTGAAGCTGCGACTTGGCATGGAAAATTTGAAATTTAATCGCTAGCAATTAATTTGGCCCAAATGCGGCGACGAGGCTGGCGCCCCCACAGTCAGCAGCTGTGCCCGCTGTGCCTCGAGCTGGGTCACAGCTGAACTCCACTAAGCTCTACACTCAGAGAAATAGTTTGTGTACATTAAGAAATTAAAATTTACAAAAGTTAAAAAAAATAATAAGAATTTTCATATTTTAACATTAATAATATTTACTTTTTTGAAGATAGAAAATACTATCTAATTAAGAAAAATTTTCATTTTCTGGCAATAATATTAATTATTTTCTTAAAAATTTAAAGTATTTACAGAAAAAATTTGACACGGCTGCTTTTTCGAAAGCTTAAGATTGATATTTAAAAAAAAATTTCTATATTTCAGAAAATTTGCTCAAAATTAGAAGTAAGTTTTAGCTAACTTGAGGTCAAGTAATGTCTATACACCAACAAACAACAACACACAAAACACTTGCCAAAAACGCAAGGAGCATGGCTCGGTATACAGCTGTTTCAAGAGATGCCAATCTCTATCATCAGTACCGTTGTGCTGACTTGACCAGCGATCTCAGCCTAATGACACTTTTGAGAAGCCAAAACCAGTTGTGAATTTAAGGTCTCAAAAGTGAAAAAATAGATGTGAAGCTGATCTAGCCCTTTGTTTGTTGTTGTTGCCGTCGTTATTGTGTCAAAATTATGAAAAAATCTTCTTATAGCAACGTCTTAGAAAAAGTTGTAATAACTCACTCTTAATATTTGAAAAAGCTTCTTACAGTTGGGTCGTTTTGTCATAGGATTAAGAATAATTATTTTAAATTCTCACAAATTCTAAAATGTTTAGCAAAGATTACATAAAATTTTTCATAAGTTTAGTCTTAGACTTCCTTAGAAAACCGTCTCAAACTTAGTTTAAAAATTTATTTTAATAACTAACTATTAAAATTCTTTTTCAAAATTTTAGAAATAAGTTTCTATAATTTATTGGCGCTTTCTTATTAATATTTTTTTGGTATCAGTCTAGTAGCGGCACTACTCTCAAAAAATAAAATAAAAATATAAATTAAAAAGAGGGCGATTTATAATAATGAATTTTAGCGAAAAAAGTTTTAGGGGGGTCTCCGCTACATTTTTTTTAAATCTAATTTTGAAATTTAAAATTTTTAATGCAAAATGAGCTTTTTGAGATTTGAAAATTCCATTAAAAAAAAAGCTAGCGGAGACCCTATAAAAATTTTTTCACCAAAATTAATTATAAATCACCCTCTTTTTTATCTATTTTTTTTTTTAAATTTTCGGTTAAAAGGCGACCACTTTAAGACGATATCAGAATACAATTTTTGCAAGTGTATAGAGAGAGAGAAAAAGATAAACCCCTAGCATGTCCACCTGTATCTGTATCTGTATTTGTATCGAGGTCTCCACTGTATTTATATATATTTTTGTGTGTGGTCCATGAACGTTGCACGTTCGACATTTGGCAAACTGGCCAAAACCGTCGGTGTCCCTGTCGCTGTCGGTGGTCAATTGGAAAATTGAAAAATTAACAAGTATGAAAAGTGCAATTAAAGTGGGCCACAATCGCCGACGCAGTTGTAATACGAGACACAGCCAAATACTACATAGTAAAAACCTAGGCGAGAGGATGACAACTAGTTGCAAGACAAGGCGTTGTCTCTGCACCTAAACTGAACTGATCTCAGTTGCCTCCCAAATTATCCTGACTGTTGCCACTGGGCGGCTTATTAATCTGCTTTTAATTGCAACTACTCTGCAGCTATACAGTCTCCTTTGGCTTTGGCACTGGGCACTTGCACCACAGTCCGCACAGTTTACTCCTCCCGTTGCCAATTGCCATTGATTAATGTGCGCCAATTGTGAAATAAATGTATTGTTGATGTTTCTTTGCCCTGTCGGTCTGTTTTCCACTCCAGACTCGGGTGTTGCAGGTTTCTTCGGGCTTCGCTCCATGCAACCATGTTAATTGAATTATTGGCAGGGGCAAATTTGTGGCAGACACACATTCATATAGCGAAAGGCGTGTCCCAACTAAAGTGCGGCTTATTGATCGTTGTTTGCTCAGACCAAGGAGCAGCAGCAACAGGAGCACAGACATGTGCTATATACCCACTACTAGCACATATTTCACTCACAATAATATCGAAAAATGCATAATAGTTGAATTAACTTTCATCTTTCTCTTTAGGCTAACTTCAGATAGCAAGTGTAAACTTAAAATTAATTATGTTTTGTTAAAAAATTTAAATTGAACTAGTCGGCGGTGCTACAGTCGAGCGGTACTCGACTGTCGGAGACCCCGTACTTATTATAATGATATCTCAAACAACAAAAAGATTTTCATACTAAGACTTAATTTGGACTGATCGTTTCTATGGCAGCTATATGATATAGTAATCCGATTTCAATCAAATTTGGTCAGTATGTATGGGACCATCTTTTATGCATATTCTGTTAGTTTGGTTAAAATATCTCAAACAGCAAAAAAGTTTTCTATACTAAGACTTGATTTTCAACTGATTGTTCCTATGGGAGCTATATGATATAGTGGTCTTATCCAAAATCTAAAACAAACTCGATCTGCTCCCAATATAGACGAACCTACATACCAAGTTTGGAGTAGGTTTTGAGATCTAGGCGCTCTTACAGACGGACAGACGGACAGACAGACAGACGGACAGACGGACGGACGGACAGACGGACATGGCTATTATCGACTCAGCTGTTGATGCTGATTAAGAATATATATACTTTATGGGGTCTGCCACGCCTCCTTCTGCCTGTTACGCACATTTTTTTTTGTGACAAAGTTAATAGACCCCTTTACTTTTTTAAAGTACGGGGTCTAAAAAAACTATATTAGTAAATAAAATTCCTTTATTTACTTCATTTAAAAATAAGAGCAATGTGAGCATATAATATTTTATGATTTAAAAAAAAAGATTAAATCTTAATTATTATTTTATAACATTCTTTACTTATATAAAGTTCAGCTCGACTGTTCCAAATAAACCAAACTGCAACCAAAACATTAGGGGTTTTATTTTATCAGCTATACATGATCACAAGGGCGTAGCCTGTGAATCAATTAAGGGACAAACCTCTATACTTCATAGACTTAATCTTGGGTACAAAACTACAAATGGTACAACTTTTATTATTCTCAACTAATAATAATTTTTATAATAAGCTTAAGTTCAAAAATCCAAGCACAGCTCAAAATATATTAAAATCAATTTGAATACTTGAATACATTATTAAAAAAATACCTGTCTACGCCTATGCGTATATAAAGTACCCAAATGTTTGTGCCAATATATTTATAAATATACATGTACATTCACAAAAATATACAACTAACGTTGTGTTCTTAAATTCTTGAACCTATCCCACTGGGAATAGGCATATGGTCGCACAGTATCAAATTATTAAAATGGCGGGAGCATACTCTATCCAGGGTATATAAGAATTTATAAAATCATCTTAAGATTGCACACAAATATAGCGAAAGTGATGAAGTCTTGGATACATCTTATTCTCACAGCAACTATTGATGCTTTTAATTATCAGAAGAAACCAATTTTTCAAATACTTTATTGAGTCATGTGTTGCAGATATTTTCTAGGGCATAGCCTATAAGTATACCCTGTTGCCTAGTCAACCTTTGTTGATAAGAGAAATAATTTCCAACCACCGAGAAGTGAGCTGATCCAAATGTTTCACAGTTTCAATTTGGTCTGCCAACCTCGAAGACCGAATTATTGTTCAAATATTTTAAATGTGCAAAAATATACTTATTCAAATTGTGTGCCTATACTTGTATTTGGCAATAGCACATGTTTGTGATCGCACAAGAGTGGAAGAAGATGAAGATTTTCAAATAACATTAAATGACAATACTTTGAGCTTTTCTTGTGAATTTCCCGGACATAAAACATTTCAAAATAATGCGTTGACTATGCTGGATTGTCTAAGAGAATGTGAACAAATTAATCTAAACAGTCGACAAAATAAATGCAACATGACCAGCGTACACCGTAAAAGCCGCATTTTCCAAAATTGCACTAAAAATGACGTTCACAAAATCAGAATTGAGGACTTCACCAAAAATTCTACAAAAAGTGAATATCTCAATTTGCTATCTTCGAATTTTCTAAACACAGAACACATTTCGTGGACTCAGTGCTTTGGTTGCTTGCCTTATCATCAGATTTTACAAAAGTTTAAATATCTCAAAACACTTGAGTTGACACTTAATAAACAAATAATCAACTGCCCCGATTTATATTTTACAAATCTAACTCAGATTGAAGAGCTGCGGATTGAATTTAAGGATTATTATTCCGAAGATAACTATTCATTTTTGCCCAATGAAACATTTTTGAGAGGCATGGACAATTTAAAGAAATTTGAATTGGTATTTAATTTGAACTTTCAAACTTACCATGTTGTAGAAATTCCGCAACAATTTTTTAAAGGCCTAACAAAGATATCTTCATTAAGTCTTATTAGGTGCTACATCTTGAGCCTCACCAAGAAACATTTTGAAGATTTAGTCAATTTAAGAATTTTAAATTTGAGAGGATTATCAAGTTATGAATCCGACTGGCAAAGGTATGCTCATAAATAGGAATTAAGCAATTCTAAAATACATATTTTTAATTCAAACCAATCTATTTCAGCTCCACAATAATACAAAATAAATTAACGATTTTGGTAGTAAATTTTGATGATCATATTCGAAATACGAATATGACAGCTTTTATTTGTCGAGATTCAGATTTATATTCCAATTGCCAACTTAATGTTGATATTCATAAAAAACCATGTCCCAAAGGTTGCACATGCGATTTCCACCGATCAATTAATACATTTTTAATTAATTGCAAAAATGGTATGATGAAGATTCCAGAGCTGCCTATTCCAATAATAGGAGAAACACTCCTTGACTTCACCCATAATTATTTAACGCAGTTGCCAAACACAACTTTATATGGTTATTCAAATATACGAGGACTTATTTTGGCCAATAACAAGCTGACAAGTATATCAATTGAGCAATTGCCACACAATTTAACTTATTTGGACTTACGAAACAACAGACTTCATTTCCTTGATTACAAAGTATTTGAATTTCTCACAAGACAAGCTGGAAAAATACAAATTTTGCTATCGGGAAATCCATGGATATGTAATTGCGATGCCATGAATATTTTGGAATTGTTCAGCGATTTTTCGAATGTTATCAATGATCGTGATAATTTGAAATGCCATAAAAACCAATATGTATCACCCATGCATATGTTCAAAGCAGACAACTGTACATCTTACTTAATGTATTATATTCTCGGATCTCTTTTTGTTTTGGCTTTTGTGATTAACGTACTTTTGTATAAAAAAACCTCAATTTTAATGTGGCTATATGAGCGAAATCTTTGCCTGAAATGGACGTCCCGACCGGAACCCATAGTTGACACTAATCTAAAAGTGGATGCATTTCTGGCATTTTCTCATGTTGACCTGGAACTGATAATGGAGTATATTCAGAAACTGGAGAAGGGACCCCGCGGATATCAACTCTGCTTCTACCAACGGGACTGGGTGATAGGCGACGCCATTTCGGACTGCATATTGAGATCAATTCAAGAGTCCAAGCGGATCATCATATTGATGACCAACAACTTCGTCAACTCGTCATGGGGTCGCTATGAATTCCGCTCGGCCATTAAGGCCACTTCAATGGACAAGGACAAGCGACTGATTGTCATACTATATCCAGATGTGGATATTGATAAGCTTGACTCCGAGCTGAAGCGCTACATGGTGTACAACACGTATCTCCGGCGGGACGATCCCCAATTCTGGAGGAAACTGATGTTTGCGATGCCCCATAAACGAGTCGAGTGCGAAGAAACTGAACTCAGTGAATGTTCAACAATAGAAGAAAGCCAACTATGAGGATCTATGAGTATGGTAAATGTTAATATTTACTTTAATAAAGAAAGATTGTTAATTAAACGATTTTATATTATTTTCAGATATAACACTTGGAAACTCCTAATCATTACAACTTAATTAATATCAAGGCCACACTACAGAAGGAAAGAAAGTAACAATCTATCTAAATGCTTGTTGATTGTCAAATATCATTTGTCTCAAATTAAACAATAATATTTAAGTTACATGTTCTTAACTTTAATAGTTCAATAACCAACGAATATGAGATACCCATTAAATAATTACATTTCATTCTAAATATAAATATAAATATAAATAAGATCAATTACAATTACAATTACGAGCTCTTTAATCTTGAATGAGCTTTTTCCATTACGTTGCGCATATTTTATGCGCATAAAGTGACATTAAATCGCTGTAGGGCAACCAAATTTTTTCTTCACTCGGCACAGCCCAAAAAAATAATGTTTATTAGGTATGAAGAATTTAGCGCAATGTGCCGTGTGACAACAATCTATTTTTTTTTTTAATTTATTTGTAAAACTTAATATTATTCGTCACAAAATTGGTTATCAAAAATTTTGGGGCATGAAAATATTTTCGTCACTAGACTTTTACCTCGTAAAGAGTTTTTTTTATAAGATATGAGAAAGCGCGAAATTTTCCATACTACAATATATTGAAATTTAAAAAAAATTGTTAGGGGTGTTTTCTCAAAAATCGCCAAAGTGTGGGAAAAAATTCCGTATTCCACCTATAGCTGTTTATCTATTTTCTTAAAAAAAAAACTTTGAAAGTAAGCCTAAGAGCCCTTCAAAATACCTTTTCAACGATACATAGATCATATCTGTAGCTTTTATCGTTTACAGGGCTTAAGCGACTTCCCGCTAAACTAGCGATTTTTCTAAAATGTCGTAGAGCAAAAGTCTCTAGATTTTTGATCCGCAACAAGTCCCCATTTACCCTTTTAAGCTATATTACGCTTTGATACATACAAACAGTCAAACTGACTTTACATTTCATTTTCGGAAGGCCACTAAAATTTTAAAATTTTTATTTTTGAATCAGTAGTCGGATTTTGTCGATCGAGGTGTCATTCGACGCGTTTTTTTGATTAAAATCGTTCATCATTTGTTATTTAAATTTATACCTTTCGATCGGTATATCGGAAAATAGTCAGTAAATTTTCCATTCTTCCTGTATATAATGCTAGTCGCCTTACGCACCCTTCGTCCGCAGTGATAGAATAACCCAAGTATTATTGATTGAAAAATTTTAATAATTGTTTCTTTATCTAAATTGTAAGTCTTATCAATTTCTACATTTGAGTTAAGTTCTTAAACTATTTCTTGGTTTAGTATAAAATAAAATTTATAATTTTACAGGTTTTAAATATTTAATCAATAATTTTTTTAGCTAAATTTTAATACAGTGAAGAATTAAAGTACAATTATTTCACAGTTAAAAGTCTGACCAGCTTCGATAGTCTTGTCTCCTTATATGATTTTTTTAAATGAGTTGGGGAATTTGTATGCATATTTTCAGTAATTCGCACTCAAATAAATCGTGAATTTTATGTATAGAAAATACCCAAATAAAGGCTTACGTACTTAATATTCTTTATGTACGATCATTACTCTTGAAGCCAGTCAAAAAGCTTAAAATGGAGACTTTTTCTAAGAACATTATATGTTATTTTAAACCCATAAGTGAGCACCTGTCCTAGACCAAGAATTCTTATATTGTGGACTAAGCTTTGCATCGTCAGATGCAGTATTTGGAAAAGAAAGCTCATAGATGACAACAGCAGCTATCGATGGCTTGGAAATGAATGTGTTGCCAAGGGAAAAGTGTGGCTGGAACACAGCTTTTGTTTTAGGAGAACCCTCTCCCTCTACCTTCTTTGCTTTCATTTGCATCACTATTTCCCTCCTACTCTGACCCATTGGGGAAAGAAAGACTTTCGACTAAAAGCATTTCTTCATAACACGTAACATGACAGGCAATTTGTTGTAGTTGTCGTTGGTGTTTATAGTGTTGTTGCTGTTGGGGTATTACACATGTAGTTTTGTGAACATGTATGCTTAGATATCATACATGAATTCCCATTACAAACTTCACTTCACTTCACATCACTTTCACTAACGAACCGCATTCCTAAAATTCCACTTGTATCTGGACTTGAGAGCGGCAATGCATCGTAATTAGCACAGGAATCCTTCGTCTTGGCCTTAAAATGATTTCTAAAGTTTGGCAACTTGTGTCGATTGAGAAAAAACGATGTTCTCGATTTGGGCACTAGGAACGCGTTAATCCAACACTGCTGCATAGCATAGTAATTATGCATGCTAAAGTCCTGTAGTTCTTGCTTCGTTTGTCCTGTTCGCTTGGACATGGAACTTTCGGAACTGGAGGTGTAAAAAAGTCGCCTTGTCGGTGATTTAATATACTGCAGTTCCATTGAGACTGTTTGAGCTTTTGGTTTATCGTGGAATCTATCTGAAAGTTGTTATTTAAAAATTCTTAATGTCTTAGGAGATTCAACCATTTACCAAGCGATTTCATCACAAGACGCCCCAAAAAGGCATCCAAACATTTTTCCTTTTCCCTCGATTTCTCAGCTTCATGTTCAGCTTTGAAAGCGGTTTTCTTCTTCGACTTGCGATTAATTTTCTCCTGTTTTTTTGTGCAGCTTATTTGGTTTCTTCTTAATTTATCGGCAATTTTCTGAGTTGTGCTACTCCTACGATGACCGCCAGGTGGCGTTTGATACTCAAGGCTCTCGTGCTCCAACATATCCTGTATCAATTGTGGCGTCAAAGGTATCAGACGTTGATTGGGATTACGGGGCAACATAATCACATCAATTTTGATAGGTATAATTTGGAAATGTTTGGAAATCGAAAAAAAAAGACGCAAGAAGCACAGACTCAAATGATACGAGCTTTGAATGAATTGGACAACAAAAAACTCAGCCATTAAATGTATCAAATATTGAGTAAGATATCGGAAAATATATACACTACTGGCCAAATTAATAAGTACACTCTTTCTTTTACTATAACAGCTTTTGTAAGTCAAGTCTTCAAATTTAAAAAATATATTTGGAGAGGTCATCTAAATTTCGTTTGAATGATGCATAACTTTTCTTAACCCATTAAGTACCCATTGAAATATTCGAATTTGAAAAAAAGTTAACTTTCAAAACTTTTTTCCTCGATTTTTAAAAAAATGGGATGCAAAAACATTCTTCAAACAATTTTAGGAGTGAATGCAAAAAAAAATTTTCAAAAAACTTTTCGCTTATATTTTTTATAATTTGTTTGAAAATTGCTTAAAAGGCACTTATTGTATGAAAAGTACGAATAATAAAAGGCACTTATTGTATGAAAAGTACGAATAATAAAAGGCACTTATTGTATGAAAAGTACGAATAAGTGCCTTTTAAGCAATTTATACATATATAGGGTCTCTTATTTTAAAAAATTTAGATTTTTTCAATATGTTTTTAATATTAATCTTCCCCCTGTTCATTTTAGTCATAAATTGAATTTCATTTTGTAATAGTCGAATGTCGTAAAAACAAACCCAAATACAAGAACCTCAAATTGGAAATTAAATACTATTAAAATAAAAACTTCGAGAGCTGCCTCATGGACTACTTATAAATAACAAGTTAGTATTTCAATTATTGTCAAAATTGTCGATCAACTTTTATATTTTTTTTAATTTTTTTTTTTTTTTAATTATGATAATTTTTAATAAATACTGTTGTTGCTTGCCATTACGACAGGGTTGCCTAATCATAGGTTATACTGTCATTATTGTAAGCTTCCTCGAAGTATTTGGTATGATGTTTGCTCCCCAGTTTGCGACTTTTTGCGAACGCCTTAAAAAGCTTTGGTATCTACATGATGAAATCAAGATCCTTTCTGGCATTCTGCTTCTGGCATGTGCCCATAATGTGAGTCCCTCGCTACTCCATGAAAAGACACAAGTTGATCTATATTCAATACAATCGACAGCCTGAGAATTTAACATTTTTACTGCCCGTACAAATTTTTGTCGCTTTAATCGCTTTAATTGTTGAATTAACCATCTATCTGCTGTTGGCCAGCACCGACGATATGTCCATACTGGCCGTCGTCTATTCCTTTCTATCAATTAGTGGTAAGTTGAACAGTGCATATTTGTTGGATGATGCGCTCAATTCAAATTGATCCACAGAAACTGTCTATTTTCTGCTGGTGATTTTCTCATTTTTCCAGAAGTTGGAGAAGTTGTAACACTCCGATTTTACACAGAGAGAGAGACGCTGCTTATCTTGGCCAAAACAGTAGTTGGTTTGGCTCTTCGTCCAGCATCGGACTTAATCACAGCGTGTAGCATTTTGTGCCGTGATTAAGCGCAAATTTATTAGGCAAATGTTGCGCAATTGGTCGCCAAATTCAAATCCAGCGCATAAATCGTGCCAATTGTCACCAGGCTGCAGCTCTAACTGCAATTCCAATTCCAACTGCAGCTCCAGCTCCAGTTTCAGTTTCAGCTTCAGCTTCAGCTTTTGGGCTGGCTCCTTCTTAATTATCGGCGCACCGTTGCGCTACATGCGTGCTAATTGAGTGCGGCCAGTGACCAACTGACCAACTGAGCTGGCGACGCGGACATGGACTTGGACATGAACGTGGACATGGACGTGGACGTGGACGTGAACGCCACGTCCTGCTATGATAACAACAACGCGACGACAAACGCACGCTGTGCCAAAATGAAATTATGTTGCAATCTCCAATTGTCACTAGAGCTGGACAATTTCTCACGCCTTTTTTTCCGCTTAACACGAATCACTTATGTGTATTCCTAGATTTATTTATACTTTTGTACTGCTGAATATGTCTAATTTTTGTAAATCGAACTAATTTTTTTGGAAAAAAATACACTTATTTTCGAAACGATAATTTATATTTTTGCTTTTAAATAAATTAATATATTTTATTAAAATTACAAACTCTTTTTTCGAAATGGTTTTATATTTTATGGCACTTAATAATATAAGAATATTCCAATAAAATAAATTTATACTTTTTATTGAAATCAAAAACTCTTTTTATTTTTTGGAAATTATTTGACTTTTTTTTTGGCTGTAAATAATATTAGAATATTTTAATCAAATAAATTGATAAATAAAAACCTGAAAATTAAATTTTGTTTATATTTTTATGGAAATTTATTTAAGTTTTACTATTTTTTTTTCAATTTCTTTATTTTGCGTATTAACTATTAGATTGGATTTTTAAAAATGTATCTTATAATATAGAAATAAATAGCTACTAACACTAAAATGTTGTATAGAAATTTGTTTATAGTGTAAAATAAGTAATTCATTTGAATAATTTCACATTAAGTTGTGTTTGCTCGTGTCACGCGAGTTAGTTATTCACATCTCTAAATCTCAAGTGCTTTGTGGTCGATGATCGGTGCTCAAGTGCCCGTTGGCTGGCCACTGATCACTGATCACTGATCGGGGGGCTTAAATAATTTCGTTGATTAATTGAAAGTGCGCCTTGCATTTTTCATTTCTTTTTTTTTTCAATACATACGCTCTTTTTTTCAATGTTTATTCGTTTTGGCAGTGCAAAGTTGAAGGCAAGTATGAGAAATTGGCGCATTGCAGAATCGTTTCAGTTTTCGGTAGTATGTTGGGGGCGTTGCCAGTGCCAACCCTTTGGTCCATTACTCTTGGCCAACCGATTTCATTCGATGCGGATTCGAATTCGGATTCGATTATGGCCAAAAGTTATGACTGACCGCAGGGTAAGGGCCGCAAATTCAACAGCAGTTACAATTACAATTATAATGCGAGTGTGGTTCATAAATTATTCGCATACTCTGAACACACAGTTACATACTACTATTAAAATTAATATATTTAGAATGCATTAAAAAGGTTGATTTACCAATTACAATCACAACTCTCAGATTAAATTTACTATGAAATTATATAAATAATATGTTTGGACAAAAAAATAAAATTGAATATCAAACTTAGCTTAATTTATGCCATATATTGTGTTGCATTTGATGGTAGAAAATATAATAATAATAATAAACTATTTAATGCAATGTAGCAAGAATCCAAATGAAATATTTTCCGATAAACTACCTAATTGGTTTTATTATTATTAAGTTAGTCGGAAATTTATTGTCAAAATTGTCGATAAACTATTACAATATGATCTTTTTCAAGAAGTTCTGCTTTTGCGTGCCTCTGCGACAGGGTTGCCTTATCCTGGCATATTTTCTCATTATCCAAGGCTTTGTCGATGTATTCGTTATGATGTTATTGACCTCCTATTGTCCGCGGCTAAAAAAGCTCTGGTTCCTGAAAGATCAGATCAAAATCATATCTGGCATTCTACTCCTGGCATCCTCTCATAATGTGAGTCCCTCTCTATTTTCGGAAGAGACACAAGCTAATCGATATCCAATATAATCGACAGCCTGATAATTTGGCATATTTACTTCCCATACATATTGTTGTGAAACTTACGGGCTTAATTATTGAATTAATATTCTATCTGCTGTTGGCCAGCACCGACGATTTGGAAAATAAAATGATCATCTATTCCTTTTGCTCAATTTTTTGTAAGTTTAACATTGAATATTTGTTTTGATGCTTCGATTGATTCCAATTGATCTACAGTTACAGCATATTGTCTGCTAATGGTTTACTCATTTTTCCAGAAGTTGGATCAACCGTGATCAAATTCAAATTCTAAAATTCTTGATCTGTTTAGACCAATTGAACATACCAGGTCACTTAGGTAGTTCGACCATCGAACTTAATCCAGCAAATGATTCGGGCCAAGCGAAGAAAGTCGCCTCTTCCTATAGTACTTACAGAAGCAGTCGAGTAATTGTATTGAAATAATATACTAAGAATCCTCGTATGACAACAATTGTTACTTTTTGTTTGATCCAATAGATTCATTAGAAATTAAATTAGACTTTTGCTTCTGACAAAGATATCTATGTCTATAAAAGTCATTTTATTTATTTATTTAATTTATTTTATTGATTTTATTTATTATATTTATTAACATTGATAGTTAATCTTAATAAAAGTCGCATTACTGAATCTTACTCTATTATTTTTACTCTATTTAGTCACTGAATAATCATACATAGTAAGTTGTATCAAATTTGTAGCTTATCATCTACATTTTATGGTAACATATACAGTTTACGTTAAATAAAGATGTTTTGATGCGGTTTTTTTATATTAATCTTTTACTCACTTAAATTCCGTTCTAATAATACAACAATTTTTTTAACCCATTAAGTACCCATCAAAAATTTTGAATTTTAAAAAAGTCTATTTTTAAACTTTTTTAATCGATTAAAAAAAACAGATTTTGATGCAGAAAAATTCTTCAAGCTATTCTAAAAGTGACTGCAAAATATAATTTTCAAAAATCTCTTCGCTATTATTTTTTATGATTTTTTGAAAATTGCTAAAAGCCAGTTTTTGTATGAAAATAAAAAAAGGGGTTAAAATAGTAATTTTTACCAATTTTCAAAAAATCATAAAAATTAAGTGATAAGAGAGGAAAAAAGTTAGAAAATAGACTTTTTTAAAATTCAAAATTTTCGATGGGTGCTTAATGGGTTCAAGAAATTTTTGTATCATTAGAACGGAATTTAAGTGAGTAAAAGATTTCTTTAAGAATCCCGCATCAAAACATCTTTATTATACGCAAATTAGACAAATTTATGGTGTATGAAGACATTAGTGGCACACTGTAAGTTATATTATAAATAAAATTTGTGTATAAAATTAAACACTTTTTTAGGAATAAAAATAAAAAAAAATGTTTAATAAAATAAGTAAAAATAAATATAAATACATTTATATTAGACGAACTTTAAGTTTATTCTATACATAAGTAAAGTTCAATAATAATTACTATAATACAAGTGCATTAGATACGGATTAAGATAAAAACATGTGCAGTTGTAAATCCAATAAAATTGGATTTCTTAGGCTATTAAAAAGTCAATAAAGAATTGACCTATTATAATATGGACAATATAACAAGACTTAATTATAATTTTATATTGTGTTTGGTACTTTGGTTTTATTGACGACGTATTCTCTGTAGTTATTGCATGAGGCATGAGAGTCTGTGATTAATTAGTTAACTTAAAGTTGCAACACACGCGAGTTTAACACTTGCTGTGGCAATAATAATGGTCTGAGGAATGGTCCAAGCTGATTGTATTATTGTTGTTGTTTTTATTGTGGTGTTATGCTTTACGTGGCAGTTGCAATCAGAGCAGAAGCAAAGGCATTGGCAGCAGCCACGCACTGCCGACAAGTGAATGGCACAAGTAGCGACAGGTAGCCCCCAACTTTAACTTTAACTTTAACTCCAATTCCAAATCCAAATTTAACTGCGACTGCAACTCCAAGTCGATTTCCAAGCGCAGCCCAACGTAGGTGGCACCTGGACACTTTCTGGAATGGTCGCCCGTTGGCCAATTGTGAAACTTGGCCAAATTGACTAACTGGCCAAGTGTCAAACTTGCCAAATTGAAAACGAAGTTACGATGCGGCTGCCGATTTGTTTATGCTGCATGCTCAAGTACAGTACAACTGCGCTATAACAAATGTTTGACCAACAACTATTGCAATAAATTTAACAAGTAATTCAATCGTTTTTTTGTAAACATTTTGTCTTTCGAGACATTTATTTTTTTAAATCGAAAATAAAAGTCTTTAAAGAAATTTATTCAAAAAAGTTTTGAATAACTCTTAAAAAAAAACTGAATAAATAAAAATCAGTATTAATTATTATTAAAGACTTATTCAATAAACAATAAAATTAATTATTATTTTTGATGAATATAATAAAATTTTATTTTAATAATTATTTGTAATTTCTATTTTTTTAATCAAAATTAATTATTAAGCATGATTTATAAAGTAAAAGTCTTTAAGTAATTATTAAAAGTAATTTGTATTTATATTTCCTCTTTTTGAGATTACGAAACTCGGAATTCTATGATTTATGAATGTATTAATATTAAATTTTGATTGTCACAAAATTTGGTAGCTCTAGCTCTTAAAGTCTCGGAGTTTAAGATATTCATAGGGACAGATCAACGGACATGTCTATAACAACGCTAATCAGAAATATATACAGCTGTGTTCACAAAAATAGCAGTGCTCTTTCTTTTACGATAACAGCTATTGTAAGTCAAGTCTTCAAATTTAAAAATTATATTTGGAAAGGTCATCTAAATTCCGTTTGAATGATGTATAACTTTCCTTAACCCATTAAGTACCCATTAAAATATTCGAATTTTAAAAAAGGTCTACTTTTTCAACTTCTTTCCTCGATTTTTTCCAAAAAATGTTGGGATGCAAAAAAATTCTTGAAACGATTCTAGGAGTAACTGCAAAAGAAAATTTTCAAAAATATTTTTGCTAGTATTTTTAAAAAAATTTTGAAAATCCTAAAAATGACCATTTTAACCCATTTTTCCTCATTTTCATGCAAAAAGTGCATTTTTTGCAGTTTTCAAAATTTTTTTAAAAATACTAGCAAAAATATTTTTGAAAATTTTCTTTTGCAGTTACTCCTAGAATCGTTTCAAGAATTTTTTTGCATCCCAACATTTTTTGGAAAAAATCGAGGAAAGAAATTGAAAAAGTAGACCTTTTTTAAAATTCGAATATTTTAATGGGTACTTAATGGGTTAAGGAAAGTTATACATCATTCAAACGGAATTTAGATGACCTTTCCAAATATAATTTTTAAATTTGAAGACTTGACTTACAATAGCTGTAATAGTAAAAGAAAGAGCACTGCTATTTTTGTGAACACAGCTGTATATTTAAATAAATTTATTTACATAAACTCATTAACTCCTTGCACACTTTTAAAATCAGGCCAAAAAGAAAAATATATATTTTTTACCGGGTATTACAGGGTATTACAATGCTGCTTGCATTCAACTGTAAAATTTACAACTTGTTTCTTTTTTTTAGATATTTTGTGCATTTTTTGATTTTTTTTTAACTTTATTTTGTATTAAATTTAATGAAATATTACGCGCACGTGTCAACAGAGCGATAAAATTTATTTACGCAGCGCATCGGGTCAAGTGAAAGCACATTTTGTTTGGCATCTCTCGGATCTCGGGAATTCGAGCGCTGTGCAGACCTTCAAATTGAATTTACGCCGGCAACTCGAGACACAAGTCCCAGACTTCGCTTCGGGTTGGAGATCAGTGCCAAAAAAATACGATGAAAACAAAAAAAATTGAAATCGAAATCGAAATGTAAACCTGACTGACCATAAAAATGGGCGTAGGGCAGCCGCATTGACACGCGGCCATATTTTAAATGTCAACAGGCAGAGGCAGCCAGATATACAGATATACAGATTCACCCCTGCCCCTTTTTCCTGCTGAATTCATCGATGATCTGCAGCAGCCAAGGATGCGTAGTCGCGTTGTCTGTGCGCATCAAAAATTCAATAAAATACCATTAAATTACAAAATGAAGACAATTCATTTTTCTTTGCCTTCGCTTTTTGTTATTTTTTTTTTTGTTGCTTTTCGTTTTGTGTTGCGGCTCTGGGGCAGGTCTCAGGTTTTGGGGCAGATCTGTATTGGGTTCATTATGCGATGCATTTTGTATCTTTAAGCAGCAGCATTTAATGTCGCTTTGCAGTTATAAGCAATAAAATATGAAAATCTGCGCTTATAAATGTTCAAAACGACAGTTATTGTAATATTTTATGAAATCAGTGAATATTCGGTGAATGGTTGCAACAACAACAACAATTGCGTAGACAATGCAACATTATGTTTATAATAAACCAAAAATTGACTTGCAATTGATTTGTTTTTAAAAAAAAATTTAGTTTTCTGAGGACTTTATGAGTTTTGAAACCAAATGATTGAAGATAATAGACGGTCATATATCTATAATAATGGACTAGTTTTTTTACAAGGTCAAAGACTTTATTGATTGGGAAGATCTTGAGCTTATACAGTACTTAACATTTTGCAATTTTAAGACATATGATAAGCTTATGATAATGCTAAATATATATAAATAGCTAGCTTAAAAGAACCTCAATAATCAAATGAAAAATGCACTGTACTCTCAAAAATAGATTATATTTAAGGCAAGAAGTGTGTAATAAAACATGATAGATGTATAACCAGTAAAAAGTCATCTTTGACTTTTACTTTCTAGTATTTACTATACAAAATGACATAACCGTCTAGCAGGATGATATAGTATTGTAGCATATTTTTACGGCGCGTCATGCACATTATAATTTTGACATTTAATATTTAGAAAATTTGTTGGTAATTGAAATTATTTTAGGACCTTGTTGTGATGCTGTAAGCGCGGCAAGGCCATCAACGAAATTAGTCGTGGGGCGTAAAGCAAACCAAAAAAAGTGTCCACCGCCCACAAGGCAACTTTAGAACTAGAGAAGACCGAAGAGATCTGCGGCTATAACAAATGTATACATAATTTTTAGTGCTGCGAAAAAGCTCATAAACATGTGGCCATTACGACGCTTCGACTAATGGGTTCAACTAAGCGTTGCACTAGACAGAGAGAGAGAGGGAGGGAGAGGAGGAGACAGAGGAGGAGACAGGCCAAGATGTATAATAGTTGAGCCTACACAGTTCTACAAACCCCTCATAAAACTTAGTGTCCGGATAACTACTGTGGTTGCAAGTGCACTCGGCTGTTGTTGCTGTTGTTGTTGCTGTTGTTGTTGCTGCTGTTGTTGCTGCTGCTCCTGATGCTGGTCATTAGGCCACCACCAACTTTGGTTTAAGCTCCAACTAGCGATGTGCAATGATATGCTGATATCGATATAGTCAGGACTGTTCCGAATTTGACTTTCGATAAGATTTGTCGGAATTGAATTTCTTTAACCTGCTCTGATACCATTTCGGCGATATTCACATCACTTTGAGTTGCTGAGCTTAAGGGCGCTTCAGACGGGCACTTTTTCACCGACACTTTTTGTCAAAAACCACACAAAATTTCAAAGCGTCGGTAAAAAACCGATGCTCACCGATGGAAATAGAACACGTTCTATTCCATCGGTGAGCGATAGTGAGCGACACGGACATGAAAAAATCTCTTTTCGACAAAAAGTGTCGTTGAAAAAGTGCTCGTCTGAAGCGCCCTTTAAGTCCCATAAAGCGAAAAACTAAAATTTTCATATTTTAGTCTAAATTCAAAGTGAACAAATGCATTTCACTAAGTGCCAAAAAGTAAAAAGGGAAAGCTGTTTTGTTCTTTTTCTAGATTCAATTTTATGGCCTATGAAATAGAGTTCACAAAACGAAAATGTTATGATATGGATGCTTCATTTAATTTTTTTCTTTAGAAATCGAATAGATCTATTGTAAATTCATATTTAAAACTAAAATTATTTGTGTCTTATCTATACATTTAATTTATCATAACAATAATGATAAGATTTGACATTTTTATGGATATAGTCGTATTTTTAGAAGATAAAAGATTTAACTGGAAGATCCTATGTCTTAAAAAGAGTTCCTTGGACTTGTTCCATTGATCACTGGTGTGGGCCTCGAAATGTACACCGCAGTAGTCGAATCCCTTAATGTCAGAGAATTCAGTGGTGCGCACATCCAGCTCCCCCTACTGGTAGAAAAGACGCCCGTTTGCCTCTTTTCTTTGTTGTACAACTCTGGAAGATAGTTGAAAGCCGAAATCTCGTTCGCCTGTCCGCATGATCTATAAGAGTTGCCGAACCAGTAGGCAGCAGGTCTTAAATTTAATAGTGAATTGAACCATCTGATTTCGCCAATCAGGAAACGCGGCAAGTTGGTCTTGCTGATATTGGTGAGGTTCGCTTGAGGTTGTGAGATGTACCCGCTGATCGTCTTGTCACGGATCTCGACATCGAGGAAGTAGATCGCATTTGAGATCAGGCTATAGTTGGAATTAAAGCAAACTTCCTGAGAGGATGGAAAGTTGTTAGAGCATTTGAAGGATGGTCCAGCGGAAGAACTGAATGCTGAAACCATTGAAAGATGAACTCCGATTTGCGAGCCGTTGCTATAAATTCCAATTTCGCCAGATAACTGCTTATTTCCCCACTCATTGACATAGAATTGCATTGTGTTATGTATGCCAGTGTTGTTAACAGTCTTGCCGACTGTCCACTGGAAGACGCTGCGAAATCCAGTGTATCCAGAATATGGCACAAGGTTTACTTTGTAATGTTCAAGATATGTTCGAGTTGCTCGCTCCTGCGCCAAATCCTCGGAATGAATCAAGTTTGGCTTAGCAACGATGACACCAGAAGCTTCATCCTGTTCCAAGTTCTTGGAGTAGATGAAGTTGGGCATCGAAAAGACGCCATTGAAGAGTAGGAAGAATCCAAAAAGGTAGAGAAAATACGACTTTTGTGAGAGACCCATTGTTGTAGACTGATTTCAATGCGAATTGTCTGCGCAGTTTTATAGCAAATTGATCAATATGTAATTGTTGATAAAGTTAATACTTTGGAATAGATTGCATAAACGTTATCGACGGTTCCGCACTTAAGTTTTAATTAATTTTTATATTTTACTCTGATAAAAGAAATCATAAATTATTTCCACTAGAAACGCTTATCAGGGCCCATATCTAAGAGTTTCTTGATAGTGTCAATGTTCAAGTGCGGCTTCTTATTATAATAACAAACGGGGTGAATTAATAAATAATACTTGAATACCTTATTCTGACTTTATATATTTTTTTCGAATTATTATTGAATTCAAAAAGTAATCTCAATAATATTAAAATAATTATAATTTTACATAGTCCCATAATTCTGTTATAGATATGAAGTTTTCCAAAGAACTCATATCTCGACGCGTAGCTTCTACAGAATTCAGTGGACAATTAGTAAATATACACTTAAGACAATTAACCCTAGTTAAGAAATTAATCTTACTCATGTCGAATATTAACATTGTATACTTTATTACAATCAATTGATAAGATTAGACAATTTTATTGATAGTAGTCGTGCTTTTTCAATGAAATTGGATGGAAAGTACCCGTGTTTACCAACGATTTCATTGATCTTTTTCATTGAAAACCGAAACAGGCCTCAGTATCAATAATGAAATAGATGTTTTAGTTAGGAACAGTATGTTATTTCTAAAAGATATACAATCGAACTTTTATAACTCGAATTTTTTCTAACTCAAGCTATTAAAATATAGAATTCCATAATTCGAAGTTTTACTTGGGATGTTGGTGATTCGAGCTAGGGAAGTTCGACTGTATTTGAAAATGTTCTTATTTTTGAACGTCCCTTTAATTTAATTACGCTTATTTTTGGTTTCAAATTGTAATAAAAAAATAAATACTTTTGTATAACTTTAGTTAATTTAAGCTTAATTTAAGCACTTAACAATTAAACTGTTTATATCGATCTTAGCGATAGTCACTTTGTTATGACCGATATATATTTTTCAATAAATTCAGAACGTTTTCAAAAAATTTCTTAACTTTCATGAAATTTCTGTAATTTTCCGATTTAATTTAGAAATGGAAATATAAGCAATGTGCAATTTTCACTTTTCACATCAAAGAATTCATTAGATTTTCCAACGATATTTTAGGCAAATACTCATCGCTAGCAGGAACTCCAGTTCCAATTCCAACTGCAACTGCAACTCAGAGACTAGAGATTTCTGCAGCACTGACGACGCACACGCAGTTGAGTGATGCGCTTCGGGGTCATTTGTGTCGGTCGATGGGGCGTCACTTTTGGGGCCGGGGCTAATTTCCATAATGTTCGCCACACACTAGAACAGTTCATTCCACTCTCGGCAAATAAACGAGTTGCACAGACAAGTAATTTTCGTGGATCTGGTAATCTTGGGAGCAGCAAAGCAAAGCAGCTTAAGTGAATGCCGGGGCTTAACACCTACCTGCCTACCTGCCTACCTGCCTGCCTGCGTGCCTGCCTACCAACGAAACTACCAGGTACACTGGGATCTTCACTTGGTCTGCGCTTCCACTTGTTGTTGGCAGTAATGGCAATGGCAATTTAATGGCTCGGCAATTGCTGACCCATCCCTATTCACAAAGTGGCCGTTGGCCACTCGTTGCACTCGGCGACTCTCGATATCTGGAACTCTGCACTGCACTTGGCTCAGTTCAGTTCGGTTAGGTTGGGATTTGGTTCGTTTGTCGTTGTCGTTGTCTTTGCCAGCGCAACATGAGTATGATATATTAGAGTTTATGTGGCCAAGTGCTCAGGCAGCTTCTGCCTTGCCCTCTCTTGTCCTGTTCTGTCCCGTTCTGTCTCCTCTTGTCCTGCCAAACAGCCAAACAGTCGTGATATTCGTTAGCTTCTTCTTTAGCTAGTGATGTCCGCGTGTCGTGCTTTTCTCTGGTGACATATCGCAAGATCACTTGAAATGCCATAGTAGGGTTTCCCTACATAAGGACAATAGACGCCCAGAGAATTTAAGAGCTAAATAATTTTGTTTTAGATTTTTCCTGCAATTTTATTTGCAAAAAATTTAGAATTTTAGCACGTATTCTGCAAGCATCTATCCTTTAAATGTTATCGCGATCAAATAATATATTCGGAAGTTAATCAAAAAACAATTTTCCGTAGAGTTTTTGACAGTTTTGTAGTTTTTAGGAACAAAGTCTAAAAAACTTAAAAAAAAATTAGAGCAATCAGGTTGGAAATTAATGCATATCAATATTTTTAATTAAAATGTACACTTTGGGATTATGTATTATGCTTAAATTAAAAGTAAATAAGTAAAGTAATTTTGTACTTAAAATTAAAGTAAATAAGTAAAGTAATTTTTTACTAAAATAATAAAAGTTAAAAATATCATTTGTTACAGTTTTAAAAAGTGATTTCAACTGTTTTTAAAAAAAAAGTTTACGAAATTACACTTACATATATTTTTTTATCGGTCTATTTAATTTTAAAACCTATTTTGAGGACTAATCTGTTTCCTTTGGAATGCCATCTCTATGTGGGCTAGATGGACTTCTTGCTCCTCTCACTCTCACTCGTTATGAGTATCATTTTTCATGCTTGCGGCATGGATTCTGCATTATTGTATTTTATATTATTTGTGCTTAATTTGCTGAGCGCGGCCTGCACCTGATTTCCTGAATGTTTTGACTACAGCGTAGTGGGAGAAAGAAAGGAAGGGAGACAGTGTGAGAGGAAGAAAGATGCGCAATATTGTTGTTGTTCTGTTCTTGGTTCGCTTTGCCGCCGGGCAGCGTCTTCCTCTGTCTCTTTCGTGTCCTCCATCTCGTCCTCCTTCTCATGCTTGCAGACAAGTTCGTTAATTTGACGCTCGCACCTCGTTCGCATAAATTTCAAAGTGCCAAGGCAGCTTCAAAGGGGGTGGAAGGTGGTGAGGGGTGGGCGAGGGGCGGGGGCGGGGCGTAGCTAGATGAAGAGTGCGGCAAGTGGCACAAATGAGTCTTCTTGGTGCTTGGACTATTAGGGCTCAATGCCAACGCCTGCGCCGCCCACTCCACACTTTGCAGCCTGCTTCAACTTCAACTGCAGCTTCAACTGCAGCTTCAACTTCTGCTTGCAACTTCAGTTTATGGTCATGCGGCGTTGCTTTTGTCAATTTCCAGACATTTGCCTTTAAGTGCAGCCACAAAAGCGGCTGCCTCGAGATTTATGTGGTGCTGTTGTCATTTTAAGTTAATGGCTTGTAATTCTCTCTCTCTATTCCTCAGACTCGCCCCCGCCCTCCTCCTCTTTCCCCACTGTGTTGCTCACACTCTCTGGCACTTTTTCATAACTCTTTGCATAACCTGACGATCGTTTTTTGTGTTACCAATTGGCGGCAACTGCAGGTGAATTTGCGTCTAGGCAGCTTGGCAAATTTATGATTCGACTTTTAAATTGGTTTATGGCAATTTCCGTAGCAGCAGCCACCTACACACACACATACACACACACACACACACACGCAACACACACACACATAATAGTATGCACTGGGTTGCCTGTATTTCAAGGGCTAAAATAGCTAATATCATTAGAAAAAATAATTTGCTGGTTTTAAAAAAAAGTTCAGAAAACTGCTTTAAAAACTGGTAATGATTTAACCCATTAAAAAATTTAGATTATGGGTTGCTAATTAAAATAAATTCTGTCATCGACAGATTCTTTATATATTTATTAATTTCGAATTTATTTTTATTTAAGTCAGTTAGGAAAATAGCATTAACAGCATACACTGGCAAACATACTAATTGGCATTTATTTTGAAAAAAAATTTCCAAAAATCTCTTCGCAAATATTTTTTATGATTTTTTGAAAATAGCTAAAAATGACTATTTTAAACCCTTTTCCTCCTTTTCATACAAAAAATTAATTTTTTTGCAGTCACTCCTAGAATTGTTTGAAGAATTTTTTTGCATCAAAATATTTTTTTTTTAAATCGAGGAAAAAAGTTTCGAGGAAAGAACTTTTACATAAATTTGTAATTTTCAATGAGTACTAAATGGGTCAAGAAAAGTTTTGCATCATTCAAACGGAATTGAAATTACCTTTCCATTGATGACCGTAAATTAAACCCCAAATATCAAAACTCTCGCTGTGCCAATAAATATGTTCGCCAGTGTATATGGATACAAAGCAGTAGACATACAGTCGAACTTCCCTAACTCGAACTTCCCTAACTCGAATTCTCTCTAACTCGAACTAAATTGAGTGGCAATAGCGTATACTATACCGAACAAAAAGACTTCCCTAACTCGAAGTCTCCCTAACTCGAACTTTTTTCTTGGATAATGGTGATTCGAGTTAGGGAAGTTTGACTGTATTTTGAAATTAACGAAACATCTAAAACTAGACTACGGATCTGCACAGTTCAATTTTGAATTTTCTTAAGTGAGCCATTGTTTAATCTGAATTGTATTACTGCTTTTATTCAAATTAGCTTATTATTAAAAAAAAAACCACATACATACATTTGATATTTACAGAAGTGGAATGTATTTTCATTAATAAATTAATAAAACATTGCAGAATGTTAAGGAATTAAGCAAATAAAGTTACATAATAAATTTATAATCTAAAACACTTTTTTTCTGCCTTAAAATACATATTTTCTTAAGTATAAAAAGAAAAAAAATTTATCAGAAAAAATATTCAGATCCGCTCCAAGAACTGTCTAATTTCTAGCTAACAGCATTCGTTCAAATCTAAAGCAGGCCATCCACAGTCGAATTTGTTTGACGAACGTGTTCGATTCGACGAAATATTCGTCGTTGGTGGTAGTGTTCGTGTCCAAATTTTGTGTTGTTTGTTTTGTTCGAGAAAAATAGAACTGTTTCTATTTTTTGTGTGTTCGATTCAACAATTCGATAATGGATGGCAATGTTGGCACAAACATCATTTGTCAAAAGTTTTCGTAGCGTTAACATGTCAAAAATGTCGAAAAAATGTTTGCTAGAATTTATTCATTGTCTGCAAAATGAGCCAGCACTGTGGCAAGCAAAAAGCGAAGCATACAAAAACAAGAATATGCGAAACAAATCGTGGGACTTATTATTAAGTAAATACAAAGAAGTCGATGAAGAGGCAACCGTTGAGGCTGTTAAAAAAAAGGTGAATTCCCTGCGTGCATCATACAGACGCGAGCTTCAAAAAATAAAGAGGAGCGAAAGATCTGGCCACTGGCCAAAAAGCGCAAAGTCGCTGGAAGTCTTTCATGTGCGCTTATTGCTGCTCTCATTACAGTGTCCTGACGATGAATTTCTGGAGCTACCAAATTTTTAAAATCCGCACGAGAAGTTTCTTTAAACTCCTTTAAAAGATTGGTATGGGTGAATTTTTGGCGCTTTGCGTACCACTCCTTCATCCACATACTGTGCTTCCTTTTTTGCGCTTGATCCCTTTACTTTTTTTTCTTTGAATAAATATAAATGGCCATCAAGGCAATGACTGTATCGTTCTCAGATGACATGTTTACTCTGTGAAAACTTTCAACAAATGATGTTCGCAAGCAATGTTTGAAATAGTTAGTGGGCAAATGTAATTCTTGTTCGACGAACAGTTCGTCCAACAAATTCGACTGTGGATGGCCTGCTTAATTTGCAGTCACAAAATAGCCAAGCTTAGCTATAAACAAGCTAAATTGGCAACTTTCGTTGAGTTGAGCAGTTTAATCGTTATCGATATTTCATATCGTTAACAGTGTTGTGTAACGTCTAATCAACATCTGATAAAACTTGTCAATTTCCAAAAATTAAAAAAAATTCCAGCTGCTTGATAAATTTGTTGGTTTTCTTATTTTCATAATTTTCAATAAGAATTTTCAAGTGAATTTGTGTTGAAGTTCGTTTGATTTGATTTACAAACTTGTCTGGAAACGTAGCAGAAAATGAAGCGTCACAATGCCAAGGCCATTGCGGCAGCTGTGGCAATTGCCGCGGCCGCTGCCACCGCGGAGTCCAAGAAGAAGGCGGAGCCGAAGCCGAGTCCGAATGCGTCCACGCTGTACGTGGATGTGGTCAAGAACATGACCAAATCGGAGTCGTCGCCATCGGTGACACCGCCGCCACCCAAGTTCACCATTCTGCACGAGGATTTTCCAGCACTGCCCGGAACGCCAGAGGATTTGGGTGTCGTTGGCTTGAATGCGGGCGTGCCCGATGATTGGACGGCCATGATAAGCGATGACGACGACGACGATGAGGATGTTGATGATGATGATGATGACGAGGAGGATGATGACGACGAGGACGAGGCTGAGCTGCAGAGTCCGACGCCGGACAGTGTCAGCGAGTGTCTGGCCGTCATCCATGCGGCACTGGCGGAACTGGCGAGCAGCCCGAGTTCGTCCGCGTCCAGTGATCACTGTGACCACGAGTTGTTGTTGTCGCCGGCGGTGGCGCTTGTGGCTGCCAACAGCGACTACGAGTCCAATTTCCATGATCACAGCAGCAACAGCAACAACGGCATCTTTGATAAGCAGTTTCTTGTCGCTGGCGTTGCGCAGCGTGTCTGCAGTCGCCAAAAGTCCAATGAGGCCAAGCCGAATGTCGGACCACCGCCCGGCTTTGAGCATCTCAAGTTCTATGGGCGACTGCGCACCAATCGCATGGGCGTGCCGCTGGGCGGCGTGACCTTTGACATGGCACCACCAGCATCATCACAATCGTCAAACAACTCGCGACATTGGCACAAGCCCAACACGAAGACGACGACGGGGGGCGGCGGCCTTGAGGGCGCCTACGGGCTGGCGGGACTGGCCAGCAACCTGAAGGCCGCCCAGCAGCAGCCGCAGCTGATGACCCAGATCTTTGGCCACGATGCGTCGGCGCTCAACGTGGACGCACATTTCTGTGCCTGCGAGGCGAACAAGTTGCACGCCTCGTTCGCCGGTCCGTTGCACGGCGGACGCTGTGCCCCGCACGAAGTCAATCACGATGTGCCGGCGCATTATCGTCGGGCGGGCGGACAGGACTTGATTCAGCCCAAGGTGGAGCAGATGCAGGCCGAGCTGTTGTTCTTCTTCTTTTACACATATCCGGGCGACATGATGCAGATGCTCGCGGCTGCCGAGTTGGCCGATCGCGGCTGGCGCTTTCACATCTACGAGCGTCTCTGGATGCGACGACAGCCGGACAATCCGCACTACGTGCAGCGCGGCCATCAGGAGTCGGGGGAGTACAACTACTTCAACATGGTGCACTGGAAGATCCTGCCGCGTCACTTTGACCTGCAGCCCGAGCAGCTGGAGCGAACCATCACGAAGGCCGAGCTGCGAAATCAGTATGGCTACCACCCCCAGATGAGGTGGGTACTCGCAATGTTCCACAGTAGCTAACTATCTATACATAGTAGTTATCCAAATCAACCTCAATCTGATCTGATCTAATCTGTTCCTCACCTCTCCCTCCTCCTTGACAGCTTCTTCTGAGTCAGAGAAGTCGATGAACTGTTGCCCCTTCTCTCCCACTAGTCAAACGGGACTACTTGTTAGACGGGTTATCAATTATAATTAACTGTGTTCAGTACTAAATATATCTACCTATAATACATATAAAGCATTATTAACTAATGAAAATCTATGTCATAAAATAAATGTCTCCGATAAGAATATATAAATATGAAAATGTTAACACTAAATACAGTATAGTCTGTAGAAGTCGAATAATAACAACTTTTGTACTTAAAGTTCAATGGTTTTAATAAATGAAGAAATTAAATAAATAAATATTCCTAATATAAACAGGTCAATAAATGGTATAAAAAATGACAAAGAATTACTTTTTAATCCACAGGCTGGACCTCAATATAAGCAAGGAAGTTAACATGATTTTGTGGGTATTATTCAGGAGAGAATAAAAGTAATTGAGTCAAATTTCACTGGCTTAGAAATTTGCAAAAGAATAAATAGTTAACCCAATTCTTTAATTTTTATTTTAAAAAAATTCATGATAAACGGGAAACTACATGCTACATTTAGTGTGTCTAGCTCTTCTATATTTTAGAGATGTAATGCCTTCTGGGGAAAAATACACGAATTTTAAAAAAATTCATGATAAACGGGAAACTATATGCTACATTTGGTGTGTCTAGCTCTTCTATATTTTAGAGATGTAATGCCTTCTGGGGAAAAATATTCGAATTTTAAAAGTATTCACGATAAAAGGGAAACTTCATGCAATATTTGGTGTGTCTAGCTCTTCTATATTAAGATTTGGAATGCATTTTAGGGAATAATATCCGAATTTTAAAAGTATTCATGATAAACGAGAAACTATATGCCACATTTGGTGAGTCTAGCTCTTTAGTATTTTAGAGCTTTAATGCTTTTTGGGGAAAACATCCGAATTATAAAAGTATCTATAATAAACGAGAAATTACATGCTATATTTGGCGTGTTTAGCTCTTCTTTATTTTAGCGTTGGAATGTTTCTTGGGTAAAATATCCCAATTTTAAAAATATTCACAATAAACGGGAAACTACATGCCATATTTAGAGTGTCTAGCTCTTCTATATTTTAGAGTTGTAATGCTTTTTTTTGCTAGAATTATCGTTATAAGCTCATCAATCGCATGGCTGCAACTTGTTGGCATTGTCACCACGCTGAGCTGTTAATTGCAAACGACTGTTGCCACTTGCCACACCTTCAAAATCCACATGCCACGCGCTCCACTGCCATGAAATGCCAAGTGGTTGCCACTGGCCAAGCCCCGAACCTCGGCACTACTAAAAAGCGGCTCATTAGCCGCAGCGGCAGCAAAATGGAGCAGTGAGCAACGCAGTTAGTTGACCACTCGATCTGTTGGCCAAGTGTCGCTTTGCTCGCTAATTGCCACGTAAATTTGCAACCATTTTTGGCAGCTCATTAAATTTATTATTAAAACAAAACGCTGGCCAAAACTTAATTGCCATCAAATTGACATGCGAGACGACAGCACCCGCCTCAGATGGAGTCTGCAGCTGGAGTTGGAGTTGCAGCTTGGAGTTGGAGCGACTTTTGGACCAGGCTCATGTGCCATGGAGACTTCATAATTTCATGTGGAAAAATGTGAACGTTAGGCGTGCAACAACAACAACAACAGCAGCAAATCGAAATTGTAATTTAAGCACAAGACTTTAAAGCTTTAACTGATAGTTCCAAATATCAGTGCTACCAACTTTGCCTTTTTTCCCACCAAGACAAAATGGAGCAGCGGCAATTTTGACTTTTTTTAAGCTGACTGTGCTCATTTAATTAGGCTATTTTCCTGTCATATAACAAGGTCCTTGAACCAAAAAAAAAGGAAACATTTTCAAAAACTGTAAAAACTTGATTCTTTATAAAAAAAAAAAAAGATTTTCAATTTTATAAAATATTTGACTTTTTGAATACCTAGAAATCTCCAAAAATTGTCTGAATTTAAAGAATTTTTATTTAATATGTAAGTTTAATCTCAAAATTGATTCGAAATCTTAGTTTATATCATTAGCAAAATAAATTTAGATTTATTTTTGTTTTAAATTTGTACATTAAATTTTTTCGAAATTTTTAAACTCTGAACCTTGTTAAATCTTTACGTATTTTGATATAGATAGTGTCTATGAACATTGTTAAATCAAAATTTCCATCATATTCAGAACTTAAACTTTTTTTAATAATTTATATCAGCGGTGGGCACGCAGTGGCTCCGGGAGCAGCGACTGCTCCCAACTATTTTTTGCCTTTTCGGCGCCGTGAAGTCGCACAAAAGACTCGCTGTTGTGCTCCCGAATTTAGATTTCGTGCCCACCGCTGATTTATATAATAAGCCTAAAATTCAAATAACCATTTTAGCTATGTAATATTAAATTCGATTGAAATGTGTGTTAAAAAAATCTAGCCTTTTTCAGCACACAAGCTGGCAGCACTGACTGTAGAGAGAGAGACGCTGAATTGTAGGCTCTGTCCAGTTGTGGGCTTATTTATGGCAGAGCAAAGTTTGATTGAAATGTGTTGTCTGTGAAATTGACAACTGGGTGAGATTTGCACGGGTTTGTTGCAGTGTGGGGCCAATTAAGCATGAATCATGCCACATGCCACCGATTGCAGTTGGTTGTGTAATGCAACGAGAGCGAGTGAGAGGGAGAGAAAGAGAGAGAGCATTGATTAATAAGCCGCCCGCGCATTGGGCCAGGCCAAGTCAGAGCTAAGCTAACCTGAGTTCAGTTCAGGTATTAACCCCTTGAAATAACCTCAGACAGACGCATGCAAGCCGACAATTACCGTTACAGTGCCAGCATAAAGTCTTTGTACAGTTCTTATGCATATGTGCATATATTTGTTGTTGTTGCTGTTGTTGTCAACACGCTCGTAACTTGCAATCAACTTAAGATGACAGTGAAAATGAAGCATTGACGCCTCGCACGTACCACGGAGGACACGGATACGAGTGTTGCAACTTGATGTTGCACGTTGAGCAGTTGCAGTTGCAGTTGCAGTTGCCAAAGGCCAGTGGGCAGTCAACGGGCAACAGTCAACAAAACTGGCTAAAATCTCACCTGGGAAAAAGGTGTTGGGCAATCAGGTTTGCTGCCATCGCATCGCATCGCATCGCGTTGTTGAGTGGGTACCAAATTAGACACATTTTATTATTAAAATCCACTTGTGTTGAAATAAAACACGACTTTCTGTGTCGCATATAATGAAAATATATGGCAAGTTAATACCTGAATTTATTTATCACCCATCTGCAGGCCAACCGCCAACCAACTGTTGGCCAAAACTTGCAACAAGTTTCACTGTGATGGCCACTGGGCATCAGATTCGGCTTGGAGTCCCAAATTGGTTGGAAAGGACATGTAAATAGCACTATTTATCAAAATTCAGGTAATATAATCATAGTTAGTGATTGGAAAATTTTTAAAACTAAACTTAGAGCAACTTATATTTCAGATAATAGGTATTTATTTATTTGTTAAAAGAAGGTTACAAATAACATTTTTCACCTAACTTATAATTATAATTAAGATAAATTATAAGGATAGATAATTATTTAATTCTAGTATGATAGGGGAAAACAGATACTAGAATTTTGTGAATATTTACATTTATTTAAATTTACATATTGTATTAAGCACATGTGTGGACTTTGTTTTAAATGAAATGAAAGATTTTGGCTTCTTTGAAAAAGTTTAAAGTTCTCAAAATGTTGGAAGACAATAGGTAAATAAATTAACAACTAACTTGTAGTGTCAGCTGAATAAATTATGATAAAACGAAGTTATATATTTTCTTAATAATTATTTCGGCATGAACTAAATCGCTATGAACTTTTTGTTGGTTTCTTTCAGAAAAGTATAGATAACATTTAAATCATTTAGCTTTCCATAAATTGTGGCTTATAATGTTACCATAAAATATTTATTTAAAATTACCAATCCTAAAATAATTTTAGTAAAATTATAAATGTAATTTTTTTTAACTCCTCCCGAAATAAATCTGTATGAAATACTGCCAATCATATTTATAAAAGAATCTCGACAGCTGGTGACATTTTTTTATGACATCAAAAAATCAAACAATAAAATACATATACAAAGAAAAATGATAATGATTTGAGCAAAAAAATAAAACTCACAAATAAGTTATAGCTTTTGTGTAGGATTTTCCCCTAATATCAAACGCAAAAAGAAAATTTTTAAAATAATAACGTAATCTTTTTTAAATAATGATAATTTGTGAGTTTTATATTTTTCGCTCAAATTTAATCATTATCCTTAGAAAATCCTTAAAAATCTTTAAATATTCATAACTATGTAATTCTTATAATAATCAAGGACCCTGAATTTTATAGTAATAAATTTAAAATTAAGAGATCTAAACTGAATATAATTGATTGTAACTATTGCCTTCGTTGTTTAATGATCGATGATCGCTTTCATTCAAGTCTCTGTCTACGCTCTTTGCATACCAATTCTGTGCTCAGCTCGACGATGCTAATTGGCAGCTTCTTCCTTTTTGACAGCCAAAAAATAAGAAAAAAAAGTACATTTGTAATGTTAATTGCTCGCTCTCTTCGCAGCGAGTTCACAGTGAGTGATCTCTAAAAAGCGATTTGCATGCGAAAGATCGTGTCAGGTATATTTCGACTTCGACTGGCCATTTCTTGACTTTATTTCATTATTTGTTGTAGTTCTTTTTTTTGGCGGCATCTCTCAGAGCGATGAGTTCGTTGTCTCATTCATTGGCGTCGTCTGAGTGTCTGGCAAGGCGACGTCAGCGTTGACGTCGATGTCTCTGTCGCTGTCGACGTCGGCTGCTGCGTTATGCCATAGAAGAGTTCAAAGACACAACGGTACATTCAACCTGGGCAAACGACAAGGCCACGATCAATACACCACACACACAACACACCCACGTGGAGGCATCTTCAAGTCATTGGCCCGAAGGGTTGATTGAACCCCTGACTGAAGACTGGAGACTGGGACTGAAACTGAAACTGCCTGCCCCAACAAACGGCAAATTGCAACCGAACCGAACTATGAGCGTGATTTGCAATTCAGCTGTAGAACAATGGATGATGAAGAAGTCTTTTGGTATCTGGTATCTGGAATCTGGTCTCTGATCTCTGGTATCTCTGGTGCTGTGGTGTCACAGCATCCGCATCGCATCGCATCGCATCTGCCCGTAACAATTTCCCCGATACAATAATATGCAGAATGCTTTAACGGTGGTTCCAACGCCCTCTCGGCTTGAAAACTAAAAAAAGGCATCAACACTGGACACTGAACCGTTCAGGCAAATCGAGCAACAAAATGTAGGTGGTATGCATTTTAAAGCAGTGAAAGTGCAAGAACCAAACATACCCCGTTCATTGTGCTCGTTCGTTCGTTCGTTCGATCGATCGACAACAACAACATTTTCTGCTTTTATAATTGCAGCAAAACAAAAAAAAAACACAAAGTGTGAAAATGTTGGATATATGCAGTTTCCACATACCATACTATACATATTGCTTGTGCGCTTATCTAAGCGATTTCTTTCAAAATTTGTCAAAGATTTGAATTGAATTTGTCGTGGATATCCTCCCCCTCCACCCCTTCACCCCACCCAAAGCCTTACCATGGTATTTCTTGCTCCCTCCACGAGCATATTATGTAAGTGAAATTAGCATAAATGTGATTGATCCCACAGTTTGTGTATTATTTGATTTTTATTGATATGCCAAATGAAATGCAAAAAAATGCAATTGCATTTGTTATTTTCATTTGCAATTTTTCTTTGTTTTTGTGAATTTTCTTCTTAGTTTTGTTATGAGTGTCGCTGCACCGAATTGACTAAGCAACAGTGGCTCAAAAGTTACCCTACGACAATTATTCAAGTGATTTCAGCTACTACAGTTGGCCAACTGCAGCTCTTCCCTCCTCCTCTTACTTCTTTCCCTCTTTCTCTTCCCTTCTCTGAGCATTGGTCATTGGCTCGGTCCATAATTCTACCATCGACTCGTTTTTGACTTTGTCATACATATATGTCTTTGTCCATATTCCACATCATTTGCATGGCATGCACATATTAATAGACTTTCTGAATATCACAAAATATGCACTCAGTAAGACAAAGACAGCGAGCGATAGAGAGCAATAGGTGCGATAGAGAAAGATTGTCCCCAAATGGCACAGGTGATATTTGCATGATTATGACAAAACGTTGCGTCTCCTCCTTGGGCAGCGAGTTCAAAGCTCTTTGAGGGAAATTCCTGCTCATATAACTAAAGCATTTGCTTCCTAGATGGACAGAAGAGCTTCATAAATAAGTAACTCCATTCAAATTGCATTCAATTATACCGTACGGTGAATAGACTTGCATTATGAGTGCACTTCGTGTGTTTTTCGAAACAATCGCTTACATTATAAAGCACAGTTTTAGGCGCGTTCTTTTATAACAGAACAAATGCAACTGATTTACAATCGAATAATTAAGTTTGAACTAAATCTAAAATTTATGAACTAAAATAATATAATATAAATCCATTCCATAATTTATAAGAAAGGCAAAAATATTTTAGATTTTGCTTAGATTTAATTAATCAATTGTAATTAAATAATTCCTTTTGTTGCAAATATCTCTTCTAACTCCTGGTAACTGAGCAAAAAGTTAAGTTACCTTTGCGATATCTTTTTTTATGCTTAGAGAACATTTTCGAGACTGCCAGCTTTTGTTTTTAATAATTAATTTAATTTTTACGTTTCCTATATTAAAATTGAAATATATATACTATATCAGGGACTGCAAATAATAGTTATGAGCTTAAACAAATTAAAGCACAAAAAAAGGTCCTAGAAGAGTGGAAAAATAGACAATTGTTTTTCTTAAACGGCAAATTTGAAAACAGGATAAACTTTTATTTGCAATTTTTAATTATAAAATTATTTTTACTAATTTATATGATAAAAATCAAAAATAATTATTATTTTTCAACTGAAAGGTATTAATGCGTCGATCATACATATAGTCTATATGTGATGTGCCTTCTTTGGTTCAAACGATATTTCAATTCAATTTTTATTTTCAATTTTTATTATGAAAATTGACTCAACTCTTATTTGTCAATTTTTATTATTGAAAAAAATACTAAGGTCTAAATTTTTATCTAAATATTGAAAAATAATAATTATTTTTCATTTTAATCATTTAAATTAGTTTTAATAATTAAAATTAATTTTTTTTTACAAAAATCAGCCAATAACTCTTATTTGTTAATTTTTTTAAAACTCATAATTATTATTTGCAGTCCCTAATATATATTAATGTCAGTCTTCACTTTTAGCCTGTCTCCCTTGCCCTCGTCCATATTTCCATTTTTATCAAGCTTTCTGCCCATTTATGTTCTTCCTCTTTTGACTGTTTTAAGTCTGGAAATTATTTAAAGCACGCGCGCCTTCGGCCAACAGTATCAGTAAAATTGCCACAGCTCAAATGCCAGTTGCAACCAGCACGCACTTCTCTTTTGCTCTCTTTCTCTCTCTCTCTCTCTCTATATCTCTCTCTCTTTCTGACGTTCTCTCTTTTTTGTAGTTTGTTTGGCATTCTGCATTCGTGTGCATTGCTCATTGATCGAAATTGAATTGGACATAAATAAAACAAGATCAATCAATTGATTTATTTTGACATGTTGCAACTTCAACTGGAGGCAGTGTGGCAAGCTGTGACTTGAGATTGCGGCTGCGGCTGCGGCGGCGACGGCGACTGCGACAGCGCCTGGCGCTTTGTAGCCGGTTTGTGTCTCTGATTCTCCATGTTGCACGTTGCACGGTGCACGTTGCAAGTGGCACACGTTGCGCAGTGGGTCTCATTTGCTTTGTCGCTGGGGAGATTTGCTGTTGAATTTGCAACTTGTGCTTTTGCCGTTTGTTGCATCTTGGCAACTGTTCAACTGACCGCCAAACAAACTTTGCATCATTTGTTGACCCTCTTCGCTTTTATTGCTTATTGTTGCTAACTTATTGACGCACCAAACGCTGGCTCATCGGGGGCTTAGTTAATTCTGGCTTGATTGTGATGTGGCATCAGAAGTATTTTCATTGGGAATATTGCTTGAACTAAAAGTCAGTCTACTTGTTTGTGTGTTTGTTTAGAGCTTTGATTTGGACGACTTTTTGAAAAACCACTAGTTTAGCGGGATAGCGTTAAGACCCCATAAAATTGACACGCCCACATTTAGCAAGCTACAGAAGCAACAGTTAAGTTCTGTATATAGTTGGAATAGCTTACCTTAACAATAATTTTTTGTTTGTCCTGTGTCGAATGTCTATAATTTTTTGTTATGTTATAAAATGATTTATATATTAAATTTAATGTTGTTCGTCACAAAATTAAATATTATGAATGCTCGGGCGTGCTAATTCAGTCTTATTCTCATACTTGAGGTATGTGAAGATGCGCGTGGCAGTTATAGACATTCATACTTAGTTATTTTTACGGTTTTAGGCATGAAATGGTAACAAGCGTAGCAATTGAAAAATATTTGGTTTCGCCTGAATATCTACAAATTGTTGTTTCGATGATTACAAATAAAAATATAGTAAGTGTATCCATTACCATGATCAAGTTTATAATCAATTATTTAGTTACCTGTAGTGAAGGAGGAATTAATATGTTCTTTTACAAGTAAATTGATGTAAATTAGCTATTGAAAATAATTCAGTTGCCAGCCATTTGACTGGAATGCATAACGTTATGCCTTTGTATCTTATTGATTCGCAGCGATTTAATTATTAATAAACTGGAAAGATTGTTAATTAACTGTAAATAATAGGATTTTGTATTGCACGTAAACTTATGCAGTATAAATACCAGTTGTGTATTTTAATGGCGCTTTAGTCGATTGTGAAACACTTTCAGAAACTCTTCTGAAGAAGGTGATCCGAAATGTCCCCTAGATGGCTGATTATATTGACACTGTCATTGCTTTTACTTATGATGCATTCATGGGACGCAGAAGGCGCATGTCGGTAATTAAATATCAACTATTCATTTATTCTATTCTATTTTATTATATTATATTTTTTTTATATTTTTTTTTTTATGTATTTACTTACACAATAATTGATTTTTGTAGACGACATTCTAGTCGGCGTAGAATGCAAATGGATGAAGATGATAGCATTAAGGAAGCAATTGGGTAAATTTTTATTAGTTACTGAGTATTTTATTTATATTATATGTTTTATACCTTTGCAGAAGCCATTATAACTTTGTTCAGAAATGTGAATCTCATTAATGAAGACGTGGCGATAATGTCAGTCTCACCTTCTGCTTTTCTATCTGTCTGTTTCATAGCAATGTTCTTAACTGATAACTTGATAAAATTTTATGCAATTGAATTGATTGGACAGGATTACCTAATCATTCGGCTGCCATAGGTGTGATCTTAAATAATCAACCATGAAAAGCGATCAGTCGAGGTTGAATAATGGCTCTGCTGGGGTATCACATCTTCGGCGTGCCGAGGATAACCATTCTTCCTTGTTTGGCGCTTGTAATTGTAATAACTTATTTTATTCCTTTTTTTTAGAAATTTGCCTCAAAAAAGATTTTTACCACTCCTCATGGCTGTTGCTGCTATTATGACAGTTGGAGCTGTAGCTGGAGTTACTGGATGAATTCGCTTCTGAAAACAGCTCTGCAATTGCAGCTACTCTGTCTTGCGCTTAAAAGGCTTTTACTCCGTAATTTTTCCATGGAATTTTATGAACAATAGCTTATTTTCTTTGTAACAGTGTCGGCTATACGCTTAAAACTTAAAATATATTTTACCTTTGCGATATCTATTTTTTCTTGGACGATTTGTAACCTCTCGAGCCCCAAAAATCACAAAAAAAAAACTGATTTTGGAGCTTATTAAAAGCGCTTGATTTGCAGCGAATTATTTATTAATAATCTGGAAAGATTGTTAATTAACTGTAAATAATAAACTCTTCTGAAGTAGGTGATCCGAAATTTCTTATGTCTCTTATCGTACAAAAATTACTTGAGTAGGTAATATCCTATAGATGGCTAATTATATTGACACTGTCAATGCTTCTGCATTAATGCATTTATGGCTTGTTAGATATAAATCAATAAATAAGGCTTACAAAATGCACTTCATTGTCAATTTTTAACATAAAATAATTCAATAAATCGATTTATCGATATAATGACTAATTTTCAAGTCTATAGTACCAAAAGACAACACAGACCATAAAGTAAATGCCGAAAACTGTAAGGAGAAAAGGAAAACAGCTAAAAAAAAATAATTTTGATTAGAGATACCAACCAAAAATGACGATCTGGATTATAGCGCTAAGAATCCACCAATATATAAATCCAAATGCGATAATCCATGCACTGAATCCAAGTCGCAAGCCTCCTGAAACCCCATAAATAATTAAAAATATCCTATTATGCTATAGAATGGCAAGAGTTCAAGTTATTTTTAATTAGATTTCAGATCTATTTCATACTTACCACCCATATTGTCAACACTAAAAATATGCATCCCATTAAATGAATTATTGAACAGTTGACAAAAAGTTCTAGAGCACAGAATATAGTAGACTTACCCTTAAAGGGTAAGTCTTTTGTTTTTTGTCAAAATTAGAAAATAGAATAAATTATACATGTTAATCTGTAGCATACCAAAATACAATGCGACGGCTCCAAGTACGTCTAGTACTGTATCAATGATGGCTATAATGAGCATTCCCCATTTCAACGGAATTACGAAACAAAATTTCTTCATTTCAACAGCAACAGAAAATTTTGAGTATCTATCATTCCGTCTGCGCAAGCTTGCTTGATATATCACAATAGTTTTTAGATATTTTGCTAGAAAACATAATAAAGTTGATTGAATAATCAATTGCAAAGTTTGTAAATTTTTTCAAAACAAAATGTTTCTCTTTATTTCAATGTAAGTAATTGATATTTTGGATTATAAAATTTAATATTTTATTAGAAATTAACGATTAGTAAAAATTATATATTAACATAAAATGAAATGTAAATAAAATTTAATAAAAATAGGAGTAAAAATATGAGCATGTAAGTAAGTTACCAATAAATAAAGCAACAAGATGCAGGTTATGATAATAAATATAAACAATTATTGCATGTAATGGGGAAAATTCACAAACTCAATCAGATCGGAAAGTATTAGAACTATAAGATGATGTGTGGCAAAGACAAGTTGAATTCAAAACATACACAGAAAAAAAAATGCCATTCTAAAATCAAGTTTAAAATTCTTGATTCAAGCCTGCATTTTTTAAGTATGTTTCCAGGATTAAGCTGAACAATCAAGCCTGAATCGGGATTAAAATGGGAAAATAAGCCCAAATTACTTGATTCTCTCTCAGCCTCTTTCATTTCAACTGGTCTGGTGGCTCAGTGGTTAGAGTCGCCGACTTGTTTGAAAAAGACCTGGGTTCGATTCCCACCAGTCAATTGCATTCAAACATTTTCTTCACTAAAAAAAAAATGTTAAAAAAAACAATAAAAAAAAAATTTAAAAAAAAATTTAAAAAAAAAATTAAAAAAAAAATTAAAAAAAAAAAATTAAAAACAAAAAAGTAAAAAAAAAATTAAAAAAAAAAAAATAAAAGCAAAAAAGTAAAAAAAAAAATTTAAAAAAGAATTTAAATGTAACAAAAAACATTATTTTTTTTTAGCCTGAATTTAAGAATTTCAGGATTGAATTCGGGATTGAAAAAATCAAGTATTTCATACTTGGTTTAAGTAAATCCGAGATTACCCCACTTTTGACATCGTTTCGGATTGAATCCGGGCTAAATATCCCGGATTTTTTTTTCTGTGTAGTTACTCGTAAGGTGTATGTTGGAGTCTAATGGATTATGCATGCTTTCTTTTAACGCCCGATTAACTGGCAAAATATTGGATGATAACGAACTTAATTGCCTCGCATGTTTCTGTGGCAGACGCCCACACATCTCAAGCAGAGAATGCATTGAAAATCGTTTCTCTAATTCCCAATTCAAAGCCCACCTATTGAAAGTGTAACCTAAATATGAGATGAATGGCGGAGGCAGAGGGCGGAGGAGAGAGAGGGATTCATGCAAGTGAAACAGTTGAGATTAATTGTCAGCTTTCTATGGCAACGTTTAACTATTTTTCCAGTCGACGTCATGTGTCACAATTAAAGTGTGTGTGTGTGTGTGGAAAAGGAGAGTGGAAATGTGGAAAATTGTAAGAAATGAAGGGACTGCCTGGCAATCCTGTGCATTTTGTGTTTTGATGTTGATGTTGCCAAGAATCGTAGAGAAAGTGCTATAGATGGCAATGGAAAATAAATAGATAGAAATTCGGGTGCGAGTATCTATGATAAATTAACTTAGAAAAGTCACGAGTGTCAGGGCGTGAGTGTAATAGCATGAGGTGTACTCACACACACACACACTCATGTGTGTACACATGTTGTGTGTGGGGGCCTTGATTAATGCACTTGCAAGCCAAAACTCTATGGCACGCCTTTTCTAGCCCACGAAGCACGTCTAATAAAGTAATTTACTTTACTAAATAGTTGCCGGCAGCGTTTGGACCAGGCTTTAACAAGATGTTGTCCCCCCTCCCGCTTCATTTCCACCCCATTTGAAAATTAGCATTTTAATTGAAATGTCACGCCGCTTTGCCAAGTGCCAAATGCGTTTTGGGCCAAGTTAAAGTCTCGACTTTGGCAGACACACAACATGTCACGCACTTTTTCATACAGTTTTTGTTCGTTTTATTTTTTTTTATTTGTTTGATGTTTTTATTTGCTACAAAACTGATGAATGGCATTTCGACAAATTTGCCAAACCATTCCAAAAAGTTGTTCTAGTTAAAACTTCGGAATGGGAATTGGAGTCTGATAAATGCCTTGCCAATTTTGTCAAGTCAAGATACTTTTCTATTTAAATATTTAATTAGTTTTTCTTTGAACATGCGAAGATTTAAATATTAATAACTGTAATCAAACAAAATTGTAAATTTAGTTTTAATTTACTTTTATAAAAAGTGACACTAAATGAAAAGTATTCAACAGTATTCTTATGTTTATGTGGCAAACTTTAATTTGAATGGTCGGTATATTTATATCAGAGTTGTTCCTAATTAACTACATTTTTTATGAATTTGGCATTTCATTGGCATTGAAGAAAAGTAGTGCTAGTGAAATTTTATTTAACTAGCATTGAAAAAAGTAGTGCTAATGAAATTGCATTTCGTACGATATATAAAACTATCGTATATAACTATTGTATAAAACTATCGTATTAAACTATCGTAAAAAATTATCGTATAAAATATTGTATAAAACTATCAAATAAATATATCGTATAAATATATCGAATATCAGGAAAACTATCGGAAAAACAATTTTCCACATTTTTCTCAAAATTTTTTTTCCATTTTTCTAAATTTTTCCAAATTTTTTATTATTTTATCAAAAATATAATTATTAATTTTATTTAAAATATTTTTTTCCTATAATTACTTAATGCTAATTGAAAAATTTTAATTGGCATTGAAAATGAAAAGTAATTAAAATTTTTCACTAGCACTATTTTCAATGCTAATTAAATAGTAATGGTAATGTTTATAGGCACAATTCTGATTTATATATCACTCTGGAGTTTTTATTCTTATTATTTTGTATTTATAATTAAAAGCTTCCTCTTTTAGTAGCTCCTTTTTAGTGCTCTCTCAACTCTATGAACTTAATTCCTGAGAAAGTGATCGTGTGAATCAATTTCGACCAACAAAATGAGAGAATTTAGAATTAATTCCAATTAGAATAAGAAATAAATATCATAGACATGAACCTCACCGTCTTATTAGCATGTTTCCCGTCCAACTGAGTTAACTAAATTCTAATAATAATACCAATTGATAGAGTATTTCATAAGCAAACTGCAATTCAATTGGGAAAAAACAACAAAACTGAAGCTGAAAATTGGCTGGATTCATTATCGCGCTGCCGACGAAAGTTGACAGTCCTGGGAAAAGAATATTTTCCGATATCGAGATTTCCACTTTTGAGCTGCTCTTTCCCACCTCCCAAATCGTAGCGTTGTCATTTGCCTGCTCATAATTATTATTTATAAATATAATACCATGCTCAATGCTCACGTGTTGAGGGTAAATCTTTCTGTGTTCCATGCCAAATGGAAATGTGTCAGTTGCCCTCCTCTCTCTCTCTCTCTCTTCCTCACTTTCTCCCACCCTTCGTGCTCTTCTTGTCATCTCCCTGTGAATTATGTTCCATAACCTCGACTGCAGCTTCTACACTTTCTCTATCTTTCTCCCTCTATCTCACTTTCCATGTGTGGCGTTAATAAATTTAAACATTTTATGCATAAATTATTTCGATTGCATATTAATATTATTACACACAGGAGTGCGGAGGAAGGCGTTAAGTCGAGTAGCCGCAATGGGATTTACAATCGCTTTATTTATAGAGCTACACGTGTTGTGATCGCACCCCAGGGGCCAGAAATATTGATGTAAGGATTTCAAGAGGTGAGCTACATTTCAAATTTATGGCCCAAAGAGTTGGAAATGTCAAATGTTGAATTTGAATCGATTTCTCTCTGTCCGTCCGTCGCGTCGATCTCAGAGGCTATAAGTGCTATATACTTAAATTTTGGTTAATTTAGCCGAAAACTGAGCTTTTTTACTAACATGTAACAATCTTACTTTCTTACTAAGTGTAATCAAACGGTCCATTTTAAAAGTCAATTTTTAAGAAAATAGGCAAAAATATAGAAAAAGTTAATTTATTCCAATGTATAATCTATATGTTTATCCTATTGAATTTCTTCTAGCGTATATTGCTCAAATAAATAACTTGAATACATTTTTGGAACAAAATTTCACAACATGTGAGTTTTTGATACATTTTACGTTTTTGGGCGAGGTGGACCTTTTTCTGGAAAATCAAAATCATTTAGTTATGCTTACTTATTGTTATTCAAGTTTAATCGCAGTTGACTTAACTGACTTAACTGTTGGTAGACATTATGACAAACCGCTGATTAATTTGTTTTCACAGAAGAGAGAGAGAGAAAGAGAGTCGAATAAATACTATAGATTTTGACTAATATATATGGATTGAATTGACATATTTTTAGTTCCCTTTTTCGAGTTTTCGAAGTTCCACAAACCAAGAGAAAACACAGATCCAAAAGTAAATGAAAAGGACTGTAGGGACAGGAAGGCATATTATTTAAAAAATTTAATAAATTTGTACTTTAAGATACTCACAAATACTGAGGATGAAATATATACCGAAACCGATTTCCGCATTAATCAATGCATATATGCCTAAGATTAAAATTATTATCATATAACAAATGTCATATACCAGATAAAAGAGAACTAGTAGACTCTTTTGCTAGAAAATAAGAAAATTTCGGTTAATTCTTAGTTTGATTTTCGATCAGCTATTAACTTACCACCCATATTGAAACTATTAGAAGAATGCATACAATAACAGTAATAACACTGAAAGTCATATCCACATAGGTCGCCCATCCGCTTTTCTCTTTTTCTGTGAATTGCATTTAACATTATCGAAAGGTATTAAGTATAGATGGAAATCAATAACGTACCCAATATTAAATAACATGAACCACCAATATTTACCAATGAATATACTATACGAAAAATTGCTATAGCAAGTACTCCCCATTTTAACGGAAAATAGCAACAACACTTGTCCACGGTAAACATTATACTTTCTGATTAAACACGTCTTGAGAAACAAATTTTGAATTGTTTTTAGTTCAAGTGTGCACAGTTTGAGTAACAAAAAAAATAGTGACGATACGTCTAAATACGCAGAGCTTACTTAATGTCAAATATTTAAAAATGAAAGTAGTTTTTGAATATTGTCTCTGTTCTTAAATATCATTATTATATTTTTGAGCTCTGGAATCCATACTTCCGGCTGAAACAGTATAAATTTGTATATATATTAGAGGTCTGCATGAATGAGGCTATAAGTGCTATATGCTTCAATTTTGGTTAATTTAGCCGATAACAGAGTTTTTTTTTACTAACATTTTTGTTATTTTTTGACATATTTCAACAGATCTGACAAAATGCATTACATTTGGGTATTTTCAGGATCGAGAGGATCAAGTTACTATAAAAAAAAATAAAAAAAAATAAAAATTGAATGTTTGACATTTTTAAAACTGTTTTTTCACGTGATTTATGCATTTTATCAACACTATTTGTATTATGAAAGACAAGCTTTGAAGACTTGTCGTTTTCGAATTATTTATAGAAAACAATGCATCGCGAACGCGACGAAATATGGAAGTCATACATATTTATTTTACAAGTTTTATTATTCCATGATTTCCACCTAGTTTGTGTAAAGAATTTGTTCATCAAATTTTATTCGTATATCGAAAACAGCTTGAAAAACTTGTTTTAAATTTAACATTCAATATATTTCTATGTATAAAAACTGTTCATGTTACAATCTTACTATCTTACTTAGTGTAATCATTGAAATACAAACAAAACAAATTTTGAAAGTCAATTTTAAAAAAAATAGCCAAAAATATAGAAAAAGTTAATTTATTCCAATGTAGTATTTATATGTTTGTCCTATATAATTTCTTCCAGCGTATATTGCTTAAGTTAATAACTTAAATACATTTTTGGAAGAAAATTTCACAAGATGTGTTTTTGATAAATTTTACGTTTTTGGGCGAGGTGGACCTTTTTCTGGAAATGCCCATATACGTATCTTATGCTTCCTGGCCAAACATGGATGAATTTTGTTCGCTATATCATATAGCTGTCGTAGAAATAATAAATAGAAAAGTAATTGCGACGTAGGGTATCATACAGTCGAATACACTCTACCGTATCCGCATTTTACAGCGAAGATTGGGCGAAGACTCCTTGTTTGTTATAGATGCACGACTGCAAAATCATTTAATTATACTTATTGTTATTCAAGTTTAATCGCTGTTCGGTCGCCAAATAGACACACTTATTCTTGAATGAAAAATGTTGATTGGAGACAATATGACAAATCACAGATAAATTTAGTTTTACATAAAAGAGAGAGAGAGAGAGAGAGAGAGAGAGAGAGAGAGAGAGAGAGAGAGTCATATAGAAAACGATCCCAATAACATATGGAAGATTTTAACGGAAAGCAGCAACAACACGTGTTCACGGTCAACATTTTACTTGTGTGTTAACTCAAGTTAACTAAAACTTACTTCTACATTTTACTTTTTTAACAAAATGTGCATAACTTGTGTAATAAAAAAATAAGATGCGCAGAGCTTGCCTCATGTCAAATGTATTTAAAATGAAAATAGTTTTTGGATATTGCCCCTGTTCTTACCAAATGCAACACATAAGCATGATCCATCAGAAGCCTTTTTTTATTTTTAGTATTTAGTTTTACATTACAATTTTCAAAGTTATACCCTTATTTCTGATCTGATTACATTTACATTTCTGAACAAAAGCAAGCCAACATTATTTTACGGAGTGGAAGTATTTGGCGGCTGCAGTGCGTATTAAACTACATTTAGCAAACGGTAAATTTTGACTAATATATGGATTAGTCGACATATTTTTAGTTCCCTTTTTCGAGTTTTCGAAGTTCCACAAACCAAGAGAAAACACAGATCCAAAGGTAAATGAAAAGGACTGTAGGAAAGGGAAGACACATTATTAAAAAAAAAAAAAATTGTACTTTAAGATACTTACAAACACAGAGGAGGTTAATTATACCGAAAGGGACTTGCCCATTAATCAATGCCAATATGCCTACGATTAAATTTATTATCATATAACAAATGTCATATACCAGATAAAAGAGAACTAGTAGACTTTTTTGCTGGGAAATGAGAAAATTTCGGTTAATTCTTAGTTTGATTTTCGATCAGCTTTTAACTTACCACCCATATTGAAACTATTAGAAGAATGCAAAAAATAATAAAAATAACATTGAAAGTTATACCTACATAGTTCCCCCATGCGTTTTTATCTTTTCCTGTGTGTTGCATTTAACATTATCGAAAGATATTAAGTATAGATGGGAATTAATAACGTACCCAATAGATAACAAGATCCACCAATATTTCCCAATGAATATACTATACGAAAAATTGCTATAGCAAGTACTCCCCATTTTAACGGAAAGCAGCAACAACACTTGTCCACGGTAAACATTATACTTTCTGATTAAACACGTCTTGAGTATCAAATTTTGAATTGTTTTTAGTTGAAGTGTGCACAGTTTGAGTAACAAAAAAAATAGTGACGATACGTCTAAATACGCAGAGCTTGCTTAATGTCAAATATTTAAAACTGAAAGTAGTTTTTGGATATTTTCTCTGTTCTTAAATATCATTATTATATTTTTGAGTTCTGGAATCCATACCTACGGCTGAAACAGTATAAATTTGTATATATATATAAGCATTAATTTTTCCAATTGATTTCTTTCATTGTTATTTAAATTTAATCGCAGCTAAATCGCAAAATCGCCACATTCTTTCGCAATTGACTGCTTACAATAATAATAATAATAACTTAATATAATATATGTAACATATAAGAGATGAACGCATTTGTTTAGAAAATGTGAAAAAAGGCATATTAAACTTCATTCAGTGAATTACAGATTTTAAATAATCTATTACATGATTTACAAAATTTTCAGCTCTCACTTTGGAGTTTTTGAAGTTCCATAAACCAAAACGATACATGGATCCAAAAGTAAATGTAAAGAGCTAAAGGCAGCAAGAGAATATTTTATTCAAAACACTTACGGAAAAACAAAATTATGAATTATATTTGCAAGAATGTGTCCTGCAAATAATCCATGTGTAATGCCTAATGTAAGGCATACTAAGCGATTTTTTCCAGTTATCAGATAACAAATTACTAGTGAACTTTTTTGCTGAATAATTGTCGGAATAATATCTATCATAAGATAGAAATGGTCCTCTAACATATTCCTTTCTGTATAGTAATAAATCATTCCAAGTTGTATGTCGCCGATGGCAATAATAAGCATTCCCCATTTATTTTAAAATAAAAATTATTCATATTAAATATATTATAAATTGAAAATAAAAGTTTTTATATTAACTACTATTAATTTAATTTATTCCTTGGTATCTTCATCTTAAGAATAAATTGGATGTTATATAATCAAATATTAAATTTTTTGATTTTAATGGTTTTAATGAGTAACATACTGAACTTTAATTTAGCTGAATCTGCGTGTAGCAGCACTTATCGTCTCATTGATTCGAATCTTATTCGTTTCTAATCTATTGATAAACGCGTGGCAGGTTGCACATAAATCTTGCCTAACTGCCAGCCATAAGTTATTTATATATTGTCTCTCAGATGCTATGCCTGAAAATTCAATAAATTAAACAATCGATTAGCCGCGCTAAATGTTCAATAAAAATGACTTATTTGTGGCACATTTTCTTCCCTCCCGTTCTCTGATTTTGTGTGTGTGGCTTGTGACTCTTAGAATGCACTCATTATATTCACATTTTCGGCCAGAGGTTTCACATCTTATTACATCAAAGATCGCTGCAGGTGAGACTCTCTTTTCAGCTCTTAAACTCGAACTCTGTCCGTTGTCTTTATGGGCTCATTGTTTCCATATCAAATGCCCAAAGAAAAACTTTTATTTTCAATAACTTTATGCTATTGTCTGTGCACTGTGGGTGAAAGTACCATGAGTACTCGCAGTATTCACACTCATACTCATACATTAGCCAAAGCTGCTTAGTTTACACCAGTATCATTAATAACCCATTGTAATGTGTGTTAATTGTTTGATCAGGCAAGCAAAACAGACAATTGCCTTATTATTGCATCATCAAAGCTGCTAAACATTCAAAATATAAATGCTCTGTAGTTTTAATCAAGTCCATATCTGTTTAATTTCGATTATAATTACTAATCAATTAGATGATTATTGGTAATAATCGCAGTGACTATATAATTCACTGTTAAAAAATTTGTGATTATATAATGATTACGATTACAAAAAATAAAAAATAATAATAAATTATTACAATTATTCAAAAATAATCAGAAAAAATCAAAATCAATTAAAAATAATCTTTCTGATTATTCCGGATTATTTTTGAGTTTCTCTGATTATTTTGCCTACTTTGATTGTGAAAATTTAAAATAATTTGAGTTTTACTAAAAAGTCATAAATAACCAGAAATAATCAAAAATAATCCGAAATAATCAGGAATAAATCAAAAATAATCCAAAACTTAAAAAGATTATTTTTGATTTTTTTCTGATTATTTTGAATAGTTGTAATAATTTTAGATTATTTTTGATTTTTTGCAATCGTAATCATTAAATGGGCAAAACCGAAAATAATCGTAATTTAATCATTAGTTCGACTTTTAAACAAAAATAATCTAATTACTAATGATTACCAATCATTATTTAAAAGGTATGATCAAATCTAACAATTCAGCTTAAGTTTATAGTAAATTGAAAGTTATGTTTTTATTGAAATGTCAAACTGAGCAGGCAAAAAAATATATTGATGAATGACAGCTTTTTGTTTTCTATATATTTTACAAATCATGCAAATAAAGCTATGCTACCCTTGTGACAATTCTTGTGCTTACAGGGTATACAAAAAACATTTGTTAAATGACCAAGTAAAAAGAGGAAAAGGTAAACAAGAAACAAAATGTAAATTTAAAATGTAAATGCAATTGCAATTGGCAATTGCAGGCGCTCCAAGTGCGTTTAGTGCAACTTTATTTCAATTGCGAAATTCATACAATTGGCAACAACAACAGCAACAGCAACAACAACGGGACTAACAACAGCAACAACATGTCCATATTTGCGTTATATGTAGCGGGCCAAAACGCATTTTGGCCAATTGCAATTGGAATTGCAATACCAATTCGGTATTTATAGCCTGACATTTGCGCCAACGTAGGCCAACAAATGTTGCCCCCGCCTCCCGCCTCCCCCTTCTTCATCTCCCTCTCCTCCCCACATCCTTGGACACATGCTCAAGTCCTGTCCCCCCATGCGGGTAGTTAACATGTGTTTCTCTATGCCTTCTGCACCTGCGCAACGTCCAAATTTACAATTTGATGCCATTTTTGGATGCGCCAAAGATGAAGATGTCGACAGCATTATTGTTGTTGTTTGTTGTTGTGACTGAAAGTGAAACGTGTAGCTTGTGGGTCCCGTCAATTGTTCAGCCAAACAAAATTAGCTCCATAAGTATAGCACATACATGAATGTTTACTACATAAACGAGTGTAAATATGTGTGTGTTTAGAGAGCGAACCGAGCTTCAAGGAGGTCAGCGTTCATCGTGCGATTCTTGGAAGACAGCGACATTACGAACCGACTAACTGCCTGGCCATAAAGCACCAAAGACCAGTTCAACGGCAAAAACAAAATAACCCAAAAACTAGCAGTTTAAACTTACAAGAAAAATCGAACATCTGAATACCCTACAAAAAGAAATTGAAAGAAAAATTAGCATTGCGATAAGTTTTAGAATAGATGTCAACATTATTATTGCCATTAGCAATAGTAAAACAATTGGCATTAGTATTAACATTAGTTTAGCATCAGAAAAAATATTTGCATTGGAATTAGCAACATAATGAGCTTCATCATTAGCCTTTGAATTTTTATAAGCATTAACATTAGTTTAAATATATGCATAATATTTAAATTGAATTAATATTAACATTAAAGTGATGAATTTGAAATTTTGAAAGAAGACAAGTGACCCATATTTGCTTAAAAATCAATATATTAAGCCAAAAAAAAATATTTGAACGCTAAAAAGATTAAATTTACATTAAAGCAATGATCAAAATGACATTCCTCTCAAAAATCGGATCAGTTTTTGGTTGAAAAGTTAAAACTTTTGGCTTGATTTTTACGGAAGTTCAACGTCTCGAATTATATTTTAGTTGTTGTTTTAGCCAATTAAAACATGAGAACTAACTAATTAATTGATAAATTTTATATTTTTAGTAATGAAACTTACAGAATAATCTGGAATCTTATCAAAATGCTGAACGATTACAGAGTTTTATAAAAAGTAAATGTAATAAAGCTCGTATTTATTTTACTCTGTCAAGTTGTGAATGCATCCGAAATTGTATAGAGTATTGAAAGCGACACGCACCATTCAAAGTTCAAAAGGAAACAAGCTGCACGAAGTCAGAGTTACAAATAAACAGAGAAAGACAGAGAGAGAGAGAGAGAGAGATGTAAAAACAAAAAAGCTAATTTCATTTTACAAGCGTACAAATTAAAAATGCCCAAGTCTGCGCTTTAATTAGTCAAACTCGCGCCAAAGCCAAAGCCCCCAAAAAAAAAGTGCTTCAAACAGACGACAACGCACGAACCAAAACAAAAAAAACAACAACTTGAAGTAGGAATTGGGATCGGAATCGGAGTTGGAGTCAAAGTCGGAGACATGGCGACAACTTTGTCTGATTGCCGCGGCAACTTCTTGGTATTCCCCCCCGAAAAGGTGGACGAGTTGTTTTTCATTGACTTCCGCTGCAGTTGAGGTTCAAGTCCAAGTCCAGGTTCAAAAACTTGGCCACTGGCCAAACGACACTTGTCAGCATTGTTGGTCTAATTTTGGTAGGGCGTGTTTGAGTTTTTTTTGTTTTTGAATTGGAATGAAAATGTTGTCGAGATTTATGCGACAAGTTTTGTTCAAACGTCTGCTTGGCACTTGCCCCGGTTGTTGCCGTTGTTACAACTAAATTTCCAAATAAAGTTGGTTTTATGATAGGCCCGCGATCTCAATCATAATTCGTTGGAACTTGTAAATGGAGTAACAAGTGAATATCTGAAGCTCTCAAGTATATAGCTTGCAACAGCAGCTCTCGTTCCTCTTGTTGTTGCTTGCTCTCGTCTCATTTCAATGGTCTATGGCCCCAATGGCTTCTATGAATCGCGCTGCCAAGTTAACTCTCTGGCCGAAACGAGATATTACAGCGTGCGTTTAAATTAATTGCCCCAGATGCGGTCCAAGATATCCGAAAACGTGACTCAAAACGGGAGCCTCAACCTGATGAGCAGCCAGAATGCAGCTAAGCACAAGTGATAACTAACTAAAAGAGGCCTCCAGATGGCGCCACATAAAGTTGAATGTAAAATCATATATTTAAAAAAAAAGCGAATGTCAAATGCATTTTTATTACTATACCCTGCACGGCTTAAAAGTGAACGTAAGTAGGAAAAGATCAATAACACTTTGATATTAATTTTTAAAATTAAAGTTATTAAGTTAAACTTACTTTTAATTAAATAATAAGTAGTAAGTAAGAGAGTTTATCAACAATTTAGGGCTATTCGATTTATTTACAGGGTATCTGCTAATTAAGCAAACTTAGCTATAGCATCATTATTTACTTTTATAACTTTTGCTTTTGAAAACGATGTTAATGAACGTAACTATTTGATTAATAGGCAATTCAATGATTTTTATATGCATGCCAATAGATGGCGCCACATCGTAAATGCAAGAGCCAAACTCTCAACTTGATTACGAGTACAACCTGTCGATAGTCAATATAAAAGATATCATTTTGTCAGTCAAGAGTGTTTAGCGAATTCCATTGAAATGCGAGTCTACCTGCAAATGCTGCCAATTTTCCTTCTAAAAACCCAAACAAACGCCCCCTAGCGGGCATATTGTGTGGGCGTTTGCACTACTTACATGCACTACCGTTAAAATTCATGAGATAAAAAATTGAAAAATAAAAATTCTTTAAAAATGTAAAGTAAAGAAAGTAATAAATATAATTGTTACGGCTTCATTTTCAATATAAAGTTCCATTGTTCCATTGGAACACACAAATAATCAATAACAGGTAGCAAGTGAAAATTGCGACTCTTATCTCGACTTTCAGTTTTAGAGTTTTGCTGTTGTTGCTGTTGTTGTTTCTTTTATCGTTTGCTGGCTTTTGTGCTCGTACTTTTCTCGTTGCCCATTGATTTGGCATTTGAGGCGAAAGACAAATGCCGATTATAACCATATCCATGTCCATTTGTATTCGCACCGAAACTCTGTGTGTGGCGGAGTGCAAAATTGAAATTTCGGTTTAATTTGTGCGGCGGGAAAGCGGCTAAAATTGTTATTGTTGTAAATGTTGTTGTTGTTGTTGTTGTCGTACGCATTGTGCGTGTGTTGAGGTCAAGTGGCGAGCCAGCGCGCCAAGTTTGTGCCTTAAGTCTTTCGTTTTGTTGTGCACTGTCAGCGCGCTTGTCAGCGAATTTGTTAAACAAACTGAACTCAAATATAATGAAATGCAATTTTTCAGGCCGACTTTTTTTTTGGCGTTTAATTAGTGGAGCAAGCATTTCGTTCTGCACAATTAAGGCGATGGTTTGCATTCAGCGTAAGCGAAAATAATAAAATAAAGATAATCAGAAACTTTTGATTTCAGAAAGCCATTAAATGAATACTCTAAAAAAACAGACAATAAGAGGAAAATAATAATAAAACACATTATAATAAATAATAATTAATAACATTATAATAAATCGATTATTACGATCAATATTAACACAAATTAAAAACTAAAAACAAACATTTTAAAACTAATAATGTAAAAAAGAATATTAAAAAAAACATCATTTCCTCTTCCTTTCTAGAAATTCGTGACTTTACTTATCTTAATACTTGTTCTATCTTAATACTAGTACTAATTATTACTACTAATACTTTTTGATCTGATTTGGCCTTTCTGGGTTTTCCCCAGATTTTTAATTGATTTAATTTTTTTAAATTTACTCTCATTTCAGTTTAATTTAAATTTAATTTGAATTAGCTTATTATTACTAAATTTTTTATATTACTTAACTTTTACTTACATTTTTACATTATTTTTTGTCTACTGTACTTGGTTGACACTAAATAAGTAAATATTTTAAACAATTTAAAAGATTAGATGATTATCTATGCTGCCTTCTGTGTGTTACACACCGCATTGACGACATGACAATACCTCCGGTAAGAGTATCAAAATGACGCCGAAAAAAGCGTTTAAAGGCGGCGTCCACTGTGATTAAATCAGAATGCGTGGACAGGAACAGAGACACGAACAGGCAGAGCAAATCTCTTGTAAGCCATAAACTGCAAACTCATATGGCAGCAGGAGCAACAGGAGTTGAAGGAGGAGGAGGAGGCACTGACTCTGGCCATGTCATTTAGCGCTTATTGTGTCTGCACGTCTCCGACTGAAATTGGACTGGGAATGGGACTGAGACTGAGACCGAGGCTCGTTTAACCTTTGAGTGGGCAGACGCGCCTGTCAACTTTGTGCCGTAAATTAAACCATAAAAAAATAAAACACAAAAAATAATAAACAAAAACCAGCAACCGGCAAACGAAGCGTTGCGAGCTGAGTTTCCAAAAATATATATTCAAAAATTCAGTAAATACGTGAAAAATCACAATATTTTCTGTCATGTCATGCCGTGAATCCAATGCTCCATCGCTCCACTGATCCAATCATGAACGAGTCGTCACTTGGCTGACCGAAACCAATTTCAGTTCATTTCAGTTTTCAGCTGATTTTTTGTTTTATTTCGTTTTTCTGCCTTTCAATTGAAGTGAAGTGTCGCGCGACAAGTGCCGCAATTGAGTTGCCTCTACTTGTCACACACATCCGAGTAAAGGGGCGAAGGGGGAGGGTGTGTGCTTTACCGGGTAGGAGGAAGTGCAGCCTGTCACCAAGCCGAAAGCAAAAGCCATTGTCTCAGTGAACAGGTGAAGCTTGTGCAGTCAGTGAAATCGAGCGCAAAATTGTGTCTCGTTGTTGTTGTTGTTGTTGTTGCCGTTTCCCTCGCCTGCCTCATCTGATTTATGGCCAACAATTTAAGCAATTTCATTTTATACATTGATTTAAATACATGCCTTTTTTTGTCTTCAACATAATGACAACTGCTTTGCATGTCATTTTTGTGGCAACTTGTCGCTGTCACTTTGTCAATTGGCAGTGGCTTCAACTGAGCTCATTTCCCGCTTGAAAGACGGCAAGAAAAGAAAGTAATATTATAATTATATTAATATTATTATTGAAATGCCTAAAAAGCTTGATTCACAATTTATAGAAATTAAAATAAATATTTTATCAATTAATATACAATTTTTAGTTATTTTTAAATATTTAAAAAAAATTAATTTAATAAGTTTTAAGTTTTCTATATCGTTCTCCATGAGTCCAGTTAAGTACCAATGCCAAAAAAAATATGTAAATTGTCTAAGCAATATTGTAACATCTTTAATCGCTTTTAAAAACACTAAAATTGCCTGTTTCTGTGTCAATATCCATGGCATTTAAGTTTAGGGAGCTTGACGCAAGAAATGGCAAAAGAACAATAAGATTCGATTTCATTTTACAACAAATTTCTGTTTGAACTGCTTTGAAAACAATCACGAACTGAAAATGCGTGGGAACTTTAACTCCTATTTTGCGTGTGACGAATGAAATTTGATAGAAAAGTAGACGAAAAAAAATATATACAAAAAGAGGAATGTAGTAAATTGCAGGTAAGAAAAGCTGAAAAACTAATCGCACAAATATTAATGCGAATTTGACAATAAAAAAGTTTTATTATTATTTGTATACTTTTGTTTTTTTTCTTTGTGGCGGCGACCCACAAAAAATAGAAACCAAAGCGTCGTTTGTTGGGCAACTGTAATAAATTATCGAAAAACACGAAATGCGCACTAAAATATGGCCAGGAACAGTAACAACAGTAACAACAACAACACGAAACTTAACAACAACTTAGGCAGCAACAAAAACAACAACATCAGTTTGGTTGTTGTCTATTAAAAACGGGCGATTTGTGCCAAAAATTCAAAGCTTGAGATTAGCATCGAACCGAAAATGAAATCATGCAAAAATTTCCTTAAAAAAACAAGAACGCTGCTTTTGAATTGGCTCGACTGGCAAATACCCTGTAATCGAAAATTAACACTCGTATTTGTAAAACAAAATTTGTAATTAAAAACTCGTCTTTAAAAAACAAAATT
>JBAMBL010002975.1:0-17604 GCA_037043405.1 Drosophila subquinaria
AGGCCATTTCTAAACCTATGTACGCTGTACCTAAATATGGGCAGCTCAGAATATTTTCTGGCGTTTTACAACACTGTTTGGTAAACAGATGGCAACTTTTTTTTTGACCTTTCAAAACATCGATTAAATCAGTGTTTCGACTAGTCAAAATGCAACAAGCAGCAAGTTAAAAGCCGAATTGAGCTCTTTGAACACAAAGAGCGAATTAGACTGATTGAAGAGGTGCAACAGAGGCCAATATTGTGGGATTTGACAAAAAAAAAAACATTTTGATGGGATTTTTATAATTAATAAGCTTTAATTTAATAATAAGGGTATTAGTCGCTGCTACTTCTCTTATCCTGTCCATTTGGTCCATTTTCTCTTTTTTGTTGTTATCAATGTTATTTATTTGTTTGTTGTGCACAGCTGACGAACAGTGTGACTACAGCAGCATTATGCTGTCACACTGGTATTATGCTGTCACACTGAAGTTTGTAAGGCCGGACCTCTAAACATCGAACATTTCGACCGTCCAAAATATTTTCAGCTAGAGCGTACTACGCTTATGCAATAAAAATGTATCTCGTCGAAAGTATACAATACTTAATTCTTTAAGGTATGCAGAAAAAATTTATTCTGTCTGAATTTCAAAACGCACAGCCATTACGTGGCGAGAAAAAAAAGGGTGTGAGGGTGTGCCGTAGAATTCACTTGTCAAACTTACATGATCTGTAACTTAACTATCCTGTTAAATTAAACTTTTCAGTTCTTGATGAACTTGGGTGCCAGTTATAATAGATGTCCTTCCAGCAGCGATCCAGTATCCTAGTTGCTGCGATCTGTTCCTTTTAGGACGATTATGTTGGAGCGCTTGACTTCGCCCCCTTTGGTGTGAATTACTAGCCTTGTGGTCTAGCAATGAAGTTATTAATGACAACAAGACTATATTACGGCTTAGTGCCGGATCAATGTAGTGGTTTATTCAACAACCGTATCAAAACTGACTTGAGAACAATATTGAAGTCTAAGTTTACCCTACGCGACAATGCATCACGCCACCAAGTCATCATCGGCAAGCCGGCTCAGCATTCCTTGCAGCGCAGAGCAAGACTCCAAATAAGAAATGTCAGCTTACCGCAGTCGGACGTTCTTAGCGCGGAGCGCTGAACTCAATTCTGGCGCGTCGGCATTGTTTATGCAAAGCTACTTAGTTGCTAGGGTGCAAGATGTTACTTAGTTGTTAACTTGTAGATGTAATTGAAGTTTTCACATGTACAACTTTAGTTTTAAATTGACGACAGATCTATTTGGACGCGCCTGCGGCGGTCCGCAAATATCAATAAAGTAAAATAATTTAGACAACGAGGTCTCTTTTATTCATCATCATATCTTTGGTCCTTCGAGCCGGATCTGTCGTATTTCTTACTCAAAGCTTAAGTAGTTCACCATGGAGCAACTTAAGGAAATGGTACAAGCCAGGGGCAGATTGAAGGCAAGTCTTACACGCTTGCGCCAGTTTGCCCAGCATCCCCCAGCTGGATGTGACAATGACGCCGTGGAGACAATGCTAGTGCAGGCTCAATGCCGTTTTTATCGAGTTCGAACGGATTGGCGATAGCATGTGTCGACATGATTCGGTTGAAGGGTACATCGATCCCGCAGCCGACAATGATAGTTTATGAGCAAAGGTTTTTGGAGACTCATGCGCTATTGTCTGCACTGAGGCGAGCCCACAGTGCAGAAACATGGTGTTTAATCTTATAATTCTAAAACATAAATTTTCCACTAGAGCCTCAGATAAGCCCTGTCTTAGAATAGTTTCACTATTGTCACATACTTCGATATGCTGATAGGCCGTAGACCTAAGTAAATAAAGTCTGCGAACAGATACGGAGTCTTCACACCATCTGCGTATGATTAGAAGACGACGTCATCTGCAGCCGTATGCAGACGATAAGTATTGATTGTTTAGGCTACTATTCTAATAGATATAAGTAGTTTAAGATAGTTTTAGAGTTTTCAATAAATCTGCCGAACTCCTCGGCCATGAGTCCAAATCCAACACCCGAGCTGTACACATTATTTTCGCCGCGTCGCTCTGCCGATATTCATTTTGGTGACCCCGACGTGATTCGAACACGCAAGTAGTTTTGTTTAAAAACATAAACAAAACGCGAGTGTTTAAAAAAATATATATAAATATATATTAAAATAAATCTATTTTTTCGGTTCGTGTCGTAAAATACAAAAAATATAACATGGACAAAATTAACGAATTAATTGAAGCCCAAATGATCTTGGGTAATGAATTGGAGCAGCTATATCTTGTGGCTGCGGCGGAAGCCAGCTCGATGGACTCCCTTCAGCTTAGGCGCTTGAAGGACGATTTTACTCATCACAAAAACCTATTCATTCAACAAAGAAAAGGATTGCAAATGAGTATGGAGATAAACAAGGTGATGGCAGAAAATTTCCCGTACTTTGAGGAAGAATACGAAGATAAATTTATAGGTCTGATATCTAAAACGTCCATGATACTCAGAAGAATATCTCTTAAAGAGACAGCTGCAAATGAAATCAAGCACCAAAAACCTTGGTGGCACGATTTCAGATTTGGTAACGATCGAGATGATTCCCTCAGTCTCTTTGCTTCCAAAACTCAGTCGAAGTCAGTGACTCAAAAAGTTACGACAAATAAGCCTTGGTACGATTTCACTTTTGGTGACAATCGGGATCAGGAAAACAAGCCAAAATCAAAGACAGAAAACAATTTGAAATCCAAATACCACCTGGAAAAGGATACATTTGGAATTAATTACAGCTTCCCACCAGCTAAGAAGCAGTGGGAAGAGGAAGGGGAGCAACAGGTAACCCAAAAGGAGGTGAGTCCTGAAAAAGCTCTCCTGAAGCTCACAGATCCGAAGAAGTTTGAAGGTCTGTTGGGCAGTTCCCACATTATGTTGACTAAGGAGCGAAAAATTGCGCTACCAAAGCAACGGGAACAGGATCTGGAGAAGAAACAGCAGGAGCTGGAAAGGATGCAGCAGGAGATGGAGAAGAAGCTGCAGAATCTGGAGAAGCAGCTGAATCTGGAGAGGCAGCAGAATCTGGAGAAGCTGCAGAATCTGGAGAGGCAGCTGAAACTAGAGAAGCAGCAGCATCTGGAAAAGGATACATTTGGAATTAATTACAGCTTCCCACCAGCTAAGAAGCAGTGGGAAGAGGAAGGGGAGCAACAGGTAACCCAAAAGGAGGTGAGTCCTGAAAAAGCTCTCCTAAAGCTCACAGATCCGAAGAAGTTTGAAGATCTGTTGGGCAGTTCCCACATTATGTTGACTAAGGAGCGAAAAAATGTGCTACCAAAGCAACGGGAACAGGATCTGGAGAAGAAGTCTGACGATCTGTTGGGCAATTCCCACATTATGTTGACTGAGGAGCGAAAAAATGCGCTACCAAGGCAACGAGAACAAGATCTGGAGAAGAAGCAGCTGGAGCTGGAGAAGAAGCAGCTGAATCTGGAGAAGCAGCAAAAGCGGGAGATGCAGCTGATACTGGAGAAGCTGCAGAATCTGGAAAGTCAGCAGAAGCTTGAGAAGCAGCTGAATCTGGAGAGGCAGCAGAATCTGGAGAAGCTGCAGAATCTGGAGAGGCAGCTGAAACTAGAGAAGCAGCAGCATCTGGAAAAGCTGCAGAATCTGGAGAAGCAGCTGGAACTGGAGAAGCTGCAGAATCTGGAAAATCAGCAGAAGCTTGAGAAGCAACTGAAGCTGGAAAAGCAGCAAAAGCTGAAGAAGCAGCAGAAGCTGGAAATGCGGCAGGAGCTGGAGAAGAATCAGAAGTTCGACAGTATTCCGACAGCGAAGAAGCAGCGGGAAAAGGAAGGAGAGCAACAGGCAGCCAAAAAGGAGGAGCGAAAGAATACGTTATCAAAACAACGAAATCAGGAAAAGGGAGCTCCAGTCCATCCCCGCGAGACACAAGAGCCAACGAACAAAATTAAAAATGCTGAATTCAAAGATAAATCAGCTGAATTTTTCAAGGAAAATTTCCACGCCATCTTCAACACTTTCGATTCCAATAGAGAAAGGTTGGTGACGAGGCGGACTGAACACGTAAGCCTTACTTTAAGGGGAAAGTATGGCAAGCTGGCGCTTGCCTTTGTCGGACGTGTTTTTGATCGCTCTGTCGTCACTTCAAGTTTTCTCTGTGTAGACCGAATCGATTCGCTTCAGATTTTCAATATTGTGTCGGTTAATAGGAAAACATATTAAACCTAATACAAACTGGTTTAATTCCGAAGACAGTGACTTTTATAATTGCGATTTCAATAATCTAAAATTTATTTCTTATTTGATTGCTGTGGCGGCGTGTGCCTAAAGAGTAAACTCGCGGTCATTGTTAACAACGCTTAAACTGAAACATCTCTTAAGCGTGTCGCAAACATTCACACGCACCTTTCGTCGCTACTGCGAACATCCACACTCACTTTAGAGAGATGTCCAAAGCAAACTCAAAGCGCATCCGCAGCGACTCATCGCTTGACCTAAGAGCTGGTCGCACCTCGGATGCTCTTTCGCCGAAATTAATCGAGCTGATCAATCAGCGATTTGATGAACAGGCGAATCATATCACTTGCAGCGTAAGAGAAGCTGAGGAGAGAATTCTGCGCGAGCTGGCAGATAAGTTTGACACTAAACTACTTAGCCTTTCTGAAGAATTAGCGAAGCTGGGTCAACGAGTCGAAGAGCTTGAGGGGAAATGGAAAAGTTCGTGAGCTATGCACCAAAGTAGAGGAGTTAGAGGCTAAACTCCAAGCCAAAACAATTGCAGATGCCGAAGCAAGCATGGCAAATGATGTGAGACTACATGGAGTGCCCTCACTGAAAAATGAGAATCTAAAGACTCTCTTAAACAGCGTATTCTACTCATTAGGCCTCACTCCACCACCAAGAGTTAAGGAGATTTTTCGTGTTAAGTTACGGGAGCATACACACAATGTTGTTGTTGATCCCGTCATCATTATTAAATTTGAAAGTAGACGAGACAAAATCATGCTGCTGCAACGAGCTGGAGAAGTTCGCCGGCAGGCTAAGCAACCTCTGAGCTTGGAGTTGCTTGGCATTCAGTTCCAGGCTCCTTTCTACATTAGCGAGCAGCTCAAAAAAGCCACTAAAACATCTTCAAAGAGGCAATGAAGATGAAGAAGCGTAAAGTCCTATCAGCCGTCTTCACCCGCCGTGCTTTTGTCTACGTTCGGCAGAAGGTTAATGATGATTTCGTTTGCTTTAAGAGCATGGAAGATCTTCTTGCTCTAGATTTGGATTCTGCTGCTGCGACTGAGACTGCGGCCCTATCAGCCGGAGTATCTTAAGCTGGGCACAGTAATTTTCGTTAGATATTTTATATTATTGATTGTATTCTACATTAGATTTAATATTTATTATCAGGCATGCCACAGAAATCTCTTTCACTTGACATTCACTTCAATTTCATTTCTCCGTGCCACAGTCCAATCACCTGAACAATTTTGAGTGAGATGAAATCATCGCGCAATTCACTGGCGTCCGATGCCATGAGAATAATGTCACATTTTTTGTCCGAATTTTTGAGTTTAGAGTTGTCGAGTAACTTTTATTGTTTGCCGCGCCAATAACTTTTAAATTTTTTTAAGCTACACAATATCAATTATTATAAAAATAAATTGAATTATATAAATTAAATAAGAATTAAAATTAAAATTTGATATTCTGCAATGATAAACTTAAAAAAGTTGCTAGACAAACCCTTGGGAAATTTAATCTGAGAAGGGGCCAACCCTAGCAGCCTAGTACGAAAAGGTTGATGAACATGCTAAAACACCTCAATCACACGAATTGCTTTTCTCTGAAATCGCTTTAACTAGTGATTTCTGTGGCATGCCTGTATATAATTGTTTTAGTTTTTGTTGAAAATCTCACTCTCTTCACAGCATCCCACCCTACCTTTTATATTGTGGTGTATAGATTGTCTTCTTTAAGAAATATATACGTGCGGTTTCAGTACTGATTGTCTATTTCATTGACAATGGATGATGGCACATGGTCGTCAGGTGCGAGCAGCTGTACAATGCTTAGAGTACTTGGCAATCACTTGTTGAAATCACAAGTGCAATGCGCTCTTTAAAAACCTTAATAGGCTGTCTTTATAGACCTCATCGTTATATTGCATACCAAAATTTAATTGATTTGCTTTCCACGCTTACACTTTGGTATACTGTTGTTATCCTTGCTGGTGACTTCAACAGCAATATCCTGAGAGAAAATCAGTTATTGGACGTCATAGAATCTATAGGACTAAATTTATTAAATTCATCTGCAACTACCCATTTTTCAAATTACTGTGATACATTACTTCACTTATTTTTTGTAAATCACTGTGATAAAATTTCCACATATACAGGCATGCCACAGAAATCACTAGTGAAAGCGATTTCAGAGAAAAGTAAATCCACTTCGAAAATTTCTCCGTGCCACAGAACTTCGAGTAATTTATAGTTTTTAGCATGTTCACCAACCTTTTCGTACTAGGCTGCTAGGGTTGGCCCCTTCTCAGATTAAATTTCCCAAGGGTTTGTTTAGCAACATTTTTAAGTTTATCATTGCAGAATATCAAATTTTCATTTTAATTCTTATTTAATTTATATAATTTATTTTATTTATATAATAATTGATATTGTATAGCTTAAAAAAATTTAAAAGTTATTAGCGCGGCAAACAAAAAAAGTTTCTCGACAACTCTAAATTCAAAAATTCGTACATGAAATGTGACATTATTCTCATGGCATCGGACGCCAGTGAATTGAGCGATGATTTCATCTCACTCAAAATTGTTCAGGTGATTGGACTGTGGCACGGAGAATTGAAATTGACGTGAAAGTCAAGTGAAAGAGATTTCTGTGGCATGCCTGATAGTCAACTCTCCATGCCAATGTTTTCAAAACATGACTTCATCTTCTTAATTTATAATCTTAATGTAGACTTGACAGAAAACAGAATAGTATATAGGGACTTTAAACATATTGACTACGCCTTGCTGAGTGCTGACTTTAATTCATGTGACTGGGACTCTATTTTTGACTATCCTAATATTAATTCACAACTGACTGTCCTACAATATAATATAACGTACCTATATAATCGGACAATTCCACTAGTATCAAAAATGTTCAAGCCTGGTTCAGCTCAGAAATTGAATTGCTTATACTTAAACGTGATACTGCATTTAAAAAATGGAAGCGATACAAAACTGGCCAGAATGCCGAACAATATAAGACACTTAGGATGAAAGTGGTTAAATTAATTAACTCCAAGAAAAGTAGTTTTTATTTTAATCAATTAAATATGGCAACATCAAACCAGCAGAAATGGGCGTGCATTAAACAACTGGGTATTGGAAAACCTAATACTGCCCGAATCTGTGATGCTGATCCTGATAAACTTAATGCAAAATTCTTAGACTGCAATGTTTTTGAAATAACCAGAGCTGACTATATTGAGTGCTTATCCCCAAATACCTGTAGTAATTGTGATAATACAAACTGCTTCTGAGATAATAATACCTTTGATAATAGTTTTAGTTTTTCATGTGTAACTGAGTCAGACGTCCTCGAGTCAATGTTTAAAGTTAAGTCGAATGTCACTGGAATTGATGATGTAAATCCAAAATTTATAAAGTTATTATTGCCAAGAATATTGCCATTTGTAACCTATATATAATAACGAGTTCCAACTATAGTTTATTAAAAAAAAATATAACTTTATTTACATAGAAAACTTAAAGCGAGTTGAACATCGGAGTTTGAGAATAATTCAAGACAAACTGTTAAATGTTTTGACGTCGCTTAGCAAACCTCGGCTGTGAGCTTTTGGGGACTGAGCTTTGCGCTCTAATATAAACAGAGAGATCTTAGGGATCGCTCTTTTGAGAAGACGAATATTTGGGTGCTAAGCGACAGCCTGGATTTGTGCCGCGTTAGCAGATTTTACCCTTGGTGGGAATGACAATTCTAGCGGATGTTTATATTAACTATTTCGATCGTGGGAGCGCTTGAATTGTTTTTTTCACCAGCTTGTTATTCTTATTGATATCTTGTTACTTGATAGGGGGAATATGTGCGAGAATATTTAGGTGGCTATGTGCATTACCTGTTACTTCCCCATCCATAAAAAATTAGCCTGTCCTCAGGCGGTAATATTGGGATATAGTGTTGGTTCGAATTCTAGAACAATATTTGCGGTTTCATTTGATACTGGATTTAATTGTACATTATTTGATTGTGGTGATTGTGATTGTATTTCTGTTTGTTTCTTATAGTTAACAATTATTTTGCGTGGTATGGTTTTATACCTATAGCTAAAATATAATACTAGTATGATTACAATAATTATAAGTGTTGTTAATGTAATAACTTGAAAAGTATTGTAGTGTTTTGATTGTTGTTTTATAATTTCTTTTGTCTGGATATAGGAAAGTGGTTCTAGTTTAGTTACATTATTGTTTACATAAATAGCTTTTGTGTAATCTAACATAGTACTTGTGATCAATATTTCTTCTAATTGAATTGAATAATTAAATGCTTTTATAATATTATAACTTTCTATTGTTATATCTCTATTTATACAATTTTGATTTAAAATGGTTTTAGGTATGTTCCAAGTTAACATTATATTAGGCTCTACATATTTTATTTCACAAGATTTTTGTGTTTTTGAATATTTACATTCGGTTGTGTCTTGATTTAAAATTTCTGTTATACATTTGCTCATTACTAAATCTTTTGTTTTTTCGGTATATGCTTTATTATTTTGTATGAAATATTTGTCATGTATAATTTCAGTTAAAATGTTTCTGTTTTCGTCTGGGTATGGGACAATTTCAAAAATTGGTGCATTGATGATTTCACGGGGAATATGGGAAATTATCAAAATTTCATTTGTAGTTGTTTTCAACTATGTAGAAGTCTTAATATTAAAAATTTTTTCAGAGTTTACGTGTGTTAATGGACGGGGTTTTAGTAATTTAGGGTTGAATATGCCTAATCTTGTTAACTGCATTCCTAGTTCTGTGTCCACGATATATTCTGTAAATTCTTGTAGATTAAATTAAATTAATTTCTTTTGGTTTTCCCATATAATTGAAAATTTTAAGTAACGCTCTTTTAGCTTCTAACCAATCACTACCATTTACTTCGATTAGGGACGCGAATTTTGAATAAATGTCTAAGCAAGAAAGGAATTGTTTATTATCTACCATATAAAAATCTATAACTTATTTTTTTTCTGGGATTGAAAATTTCTGGCGTTAACTCGAAGGCTAACTTTTTGTCTCTATATTCTGTTTTCGCAATGTTACAAATTTGGGATTCATTAATAATATTTTGAATTAGATTTTGGTTATCTGGGAAATAGTATTTTTTTAGACCCCGTACTTTAAAAAAGTAAAGGGGTCTATTAACTTTGTCACAAAAAAAAATGTGCGTAACAGGCAGAAGGAGGCGTGGCAGACCCCATAAAGTATATATATTCTTGATCAGCATCAACAGCCGAGTCGATATAGCCATGTCTGTCTGTCCGTCTGTCTGTCTGTCTGTCTGTCTGTCCGTCTGTCCGTCTGTAAGAGCGCCTAGATCTCAGAGACTATAAGAGCTAGAGACTCCAAACTTGGTATGTAGGTTCGTCTATATTGGGAGCAGATCGAGTTTGTTTTAGATTTTGGATCGGACCACTATATCATATAGCTCCCATAGGAACAATCAGTTGAAAATCAAGTCTTAGTATGGAAAACTTTTTTGCTGTTTGAGATATTTCAACCAAACTGACAGAATATGCATTAAAGATGGTCTTATACATACTGACCAAATTTTGAATGAAATCGGATTACTATATCATATAGCTGCCATAGGAGCGATCAGTCGAAAATCAAGTCTTAGTATGAAAATCTTTTTTGTTGTTTGAGATAACTGAATTAAACTGACAGAATATGCATATGGGATGGTCCCGTACATACTGACCAAATTTGGTTGGAATCGAACTACTATATCATATAGCTCCCATAGGAACAATCAGTTGAAAATCAAGTCTTAGTATGAAAATCTTTTTTGTTGTTTGAGATAACTAAATTAAACTGACAGAATATGCATATGGAATGGACCCGTACATACTGACCAAATTTGGTTGGAATCGAACTACTATATCATATAGCTCCCATAGGAACAGTCAGTTGAAAATCAAGTCTTAGTATGGAAAACTTTTTTGCTGTTTGAGATATTTCAACCACACTGACAGAATAAATATGTATAAAAGATGGTCCAATACATACTGACCAAATTTGATTGAAATCGGATTACTATATCATATAGCTGCCATAGGAACGATCAGTCCAAATCAAGTCTTAGTATGAACATCTTTTTGTTGTTTGAGATATCTTTATAATAAGTCGAGTACCGCTCGACTGTAGCACCGCCGACTAGTTTTTAAATAATGACGTTAGTTTCTTTATACCTGGGTGTAATAATTCTTTATGTGTTTTCATAACGAAGTGTTTGAGTTCTGCGTATGTTTGAATATCTTGTAATTTTTTTGCAGATCTCATTACTTTAATTGTTGGGACTGATTATTTCTAAGAAAGCGGTTTGAAAAGTTAAGAAATCTGTTTCACAATGAAAATAGATTACGCTTTTCTTTGTACATAAATATTCATTGATTGGTTCTTTGGCATGAGTGCTGGTCATTTCTTTATACATACATAATTTGAATTTTAGTTTTATGAAAATAATTTATTACGTTTACTTTGTTTGTATTGTGTTTAATAAATTCGATCTGCCTATTGTAATAGTTGATTGGTCTTTCTGTAATCGAGATATAATTTTGATTATCTTCTTGTGCACTGTGTACACAAAAAAAACCTCTTTACGAGGTAAAAGTCTAGTGACGAAAACATTTTCATGCCCCAAAATTTCTGATATCCAATTTTGTGACGAATAATATTAAGTTTTACATATAAATTATTTTAAACAAAATTTTGGCACTCGGCACATTGCGCTAAAATGTATCAATTCTTCATACCAAATAAAACTCACTCACTGTTTTGCGCAGTGCCGAATGCAAAAATTTTGCTTAAAATAATTTATATGTAAAACTTAATATTATTCGTCACAAAATTGGATATCAGAAATTTTGGGGCATGAAAATGTTTTCGTCACTAGACTTTTACCTCGTAAAGAGGTTTTTTTTGTGGGATATCAGAAATTTTTGAATAAAACCTCAGAAATTTTGAAATTGCAATATTTTTTGACAGTATAGCTTTGTCAACTTTGATTATTGTTTGTACAAGCTAAAGCAAATTGTCTGGCAACACTGGTCCCCTTTACAAACACACATGCCCAGCGCAAAAGCTATCAGCACTCTTAAACTCTGGGTGCTATGACACTTTGCTGCTGCTATCCTATTCCCATTCTAAGTAAAATGTATGTATTCAGCTAACAGGTAATTTCCGCATTACGCTGCAAGCAGTGCAAAAAGCCCTTCGAAATACCTTTTCAACGATATATAGATCGCATCTGTAGCTTCTTTCAATTTTTAGCGGTTTTTAGCGATTTCCCGCTAAACTAGCGATTTTTCGCAAAAGTCGTAGAGCAAACGTTTCTAGATTTTTGAACAGGAACAAGTCCTCATTCAAACATTTAAGCTATCCAAACAATCAAACTGGCTGCTATGACACTTTGTTGCTGCTGCCCTATTCCAATTCAAAGTAAAACGTATATATTCAGTTAATAGGTTATATCTTCCAAACCTATCGGTAAAATTTTTTGTGTCATATATCAAAAAACGCGAAATTTTACAAACTAAAACATATTGAAATTTAAAAAAAATCGTTAGCGGCGTTTTCTCAAAAACCGCCAAAACGTGGGGGAAAATACCTTATGTCACCTGTAGCAATTTACCTATGTACTTTAGAAAAAAAGTTAAAAGGTATGCATAACAGCCCTTCAAAATACCTTTTCAACGATATATAGATCGCATCTGTAGCTTTTATCGTTTGACTGCTATAAGGGTTTTAATTTTAGCGGCTTTTAGCGATTTCCCGCTAAACTAGCTTTTTTTCGAAAAAGTCGTAGAACAAACGTTTCTAGATTTTTGATCGGGAACAAGTCCTCATTCAAACTTTTAAGCTAAATCATCGCTTTGATACAAACAAACAAACAAACAAACATACTGACTTTTCATCTCATTTTCGGAAGGCTACTCAAAATTTCAAAATTAATTTTTTTTTTAACCAGTTGTCGGATTTTGATGATCAAGGTGTCATTCGACGCGTATTTTTGATAAGAATTGTAAAAAATTCAACGAAAATTTCAAAAAGGCTCCAACGGCCCCATTAGCTCCAATAATTTAAATTTTTCCCCTCCCACTTACACCTGTTTATCTCACGAATCAGGTGAGTTTTCAAAAGTCTTAGTATCGGACAGTCATAGCAAATCTTCCATTCTTCCTGTGTATATATGCTAGTCGCCTTCGCACCCTTCGTGCTGCTTTCGTCACTAGCGCGGACTGCCGTCCGCAGTGATAGTTGCTCCTGTACTGTTGGGAGATTCTCCTAATAAATTTTCTTCAAGTTTAATTCTTGACAAAGCATCGGCAACATAATTTTCTTTGTCAGGGACATATTTTATGTGATAGTCAAATTCATTTAATTTGATCTTCCATCTTTGTAGTTTCATGTTTGGCTCTTTAACATTGTTTAACCAAACTAGGGGCTTGTGATCACTGAGGATTTCGAATTTCTTGCCAAAAGATAGGACCTGAAGTATTTAGTGGCCCAAACAATAGCTAAAAGTTCTTTTTCTATTGCGGAATAATTTATTTCGTGTTCATTTAATGTTCTACTTACATAGCATATTGGTTAATGGTTTTCTGATAACACGGCACCTATAGCAATATTGCTTGCATCTGTAGTTAACGAAAAAGGTTATTCGAAGTTTATATAAATTAGTATCGGATCAGATGTAATAAGTATTTTTAATTTTTCAAATTCTGAGATATATGTATTCTTTGTTGCATTTTTCTTAAGTTTTAAAGTCATGGGTTTTACGATTTGGGCAAAGTTTGGTATAAATTTCCTATAATAACCACAGAGTCCTAGAAATGACTTGATTTCTTTCGTTGTTCTGGGTATTGGGAAATTTGTAATTGCAGTAACTTTAATTGGGTTTGGTTTTATACCCTCAGTTGTGACAATGTGACCGAGGAACTCAGTTTCTTTTTTCAAAAATTCACATTTGTCCAACTGCAATTTTAAATTGGCTTCCCTGAGTTTTTTAAAAACTCTTTTCAATGATAATATGTGTTCTTCTAATGAAGTGGAATACATTATTATGTCATCCATGTAGACTAAACAATCCTTATAGATTAAATCTTCTAAAAGATTGTTCATGCAACGTTGTAAAGTTGCAGGAGCGTTTTTGAGTCCAAATGGCATGCGAGTGTACTCGTAATGGCCATTTTTTGTCGAAAAAGTAGTCTTTGGGATTGAATCAGCATCCATTTGGATCTGATGAAAGCCTGCCGCCAGGTCAATGGTAGTGAAATATTGACATTTTCCAAGTTTGTCTAATATATCATCCATGACTGGTATTGGGTATTTATCGTCAACTGTAATTTCATTTAGGTTTCGATAGTCAATTACTATCCTAAGCTTTTGTTTTCCTGATGCGTCACTTTTCTTTGGTACAATCCAAATTGGTGAGCAATAAGGAGAATTTGATTTTCGTATGATTCCCTGTTTTATCATTTCTTTCATTTGGATTTCGACCTCTTCGTCATAAGCTTGAGGGTACTTATAAGGTCGCTTGTAAATGGCATCTTCGTGTTTAGTTTGAATGACATGCTTAATAGTACTGGTGAAAGTCAAATTTTCACTTTCTTTTTACTGTATGTCTCTAAACTCATGAAGGATCTTAGTTAATTTTGATTTTTATTCCTCATTGAGGTGTTTTAATCTGAACTGGTTACTTTCTAATAACTCATTTTCGATTGCGAAATTAAACGGTTGGTCAGATGTGAATGGCGGATCAAGGCAATAAAATTCGGTATCCTCCATATAAGGTGGATCAACACGATTGACAGCGGTCTTGTCCTTTAAGATATCTTCATGATTGTATCTCATGATAAATGGGTAATCGCTTAAAATAACAGTTTCCTCTTTATAATTTATATTTGCTTCGCAAGCTTCGAGATATTCCCTGCCTAACAATTCATCGTAATTTTCTAAAAATTCGTGTATGTAAAATCTTTGGTGTTGTGGACAAAGTTTACTTGGGGCTAAGGAAATACATTGGTTTAAACAAATATTTCCTTTTATCGTTTGGACTTCCAAATGACAGGTTTTAATTGGGAAATTCAAAAAGTTCTTTTTCATTAGGTTTATAGAGGAACCTGTGTCGATTACGCATTTAAGGTGAATTTTGTTCATAATTAATCGAATAAAGGGGTTTCTTTTTGTTCTTGGTCCGAGGCTGCGTGAAGAAAATTTTCGTCAGTATCCATTTTGACCACTAGAACGGCGGATTTGGAATGTTATTTGAATTTCTGTTTTGTTAGTTCATAGGGTTTTGAAATCCACCCTGATTTAGATTTTTTTGAAATTCTTTGTGCAACTGTGGGTTGCTTTGGTTTGGGGTTTAAAAGTTTTGATTGGCATTATATGTGTTTGGTAGGCTTGCCACAGGATAGAAATTTTGATAGTTTCCCCTATTCCTGCGAGCATCACTACTGTTTGACGTAGTTGAGGTGTTGGTTTTTGAACGGTCAGAATAGTTGTTTTCGAAAAGTCCTTCTCTCTGAGCTACTTGTTTTAATTTAGTTATTGTTGTTATGTCGTACCTAGCCAGAGTCAAAAAAATTCGGTCGGGTAGCTGTCTTGTTATAACGTCCTTGATTGTGTTGTTCATTGCATTGGTGTACATAATTGTTTCTGAGGCTAAGCCTTCAAGCATTGTTTTGTTTAAAATTACACATGAATTATTTTCAAGGTCTTCGACAAACTTACGGATATTTCCGTTATAGTAAGTGTTATAAAGTCAACGAAGCAGTTCCTCGAAGGGCGTCTGTGTTTTGAATTCATCGATGAGCGCGTTCCTCAATTGTGTCCAGTTTGTAGCTCCTGATAACTGTGCGACCCGCTGTGCTGCTCCAGAGGTCTGTAGTTTACTGTAAGAGTTCACTCTTCTCACGAACGCCGTGAGCTCTTCCGTTTGTCCATCAAAGGTGGGCACTTGTTTGATTTGTCCAAGCGCTTGCTTCAGGAGAAGCTCTGAAAAAACCATTGGTGGAGTTGATGGATCCGCTGGGGTTGACGTGATTGATGTTGATTGGTGTATTTATTTTTCTCTTTTGATGTTTGGGTTTTCTTTGTATTGTTGTGGCCTGGGATTACAATTATCCTTTAGCGGTCATAAAGCACTATTAACAAAGTTTGTCACGTTTGGTAAGCACAAGCACTTGATTTTGTTTAACTTAGGACTTCAGTTGTCCCTTAGTAGTTAACACTTTGGCTGTAACTTAAACACGCACGTATGTTCTTTGGCGGATATGTATTTTGGTTTAATAAAGTTCATTTTTGCACTTGATTTTGGATATGCGGATCCTTAGCAGTCTGTTCAGTTTCAGTTGATTACAAACACTTTACATATCCTACCGGCTGCGCCAATAACGAGTTCCAACTTTAGTTTATTTAAAAAAAAAATTAAATTGATTTAAATAGAAAACTTAATGCGAGTTGAACATCGGAAATTGAGAATAATTCAAGACAAACTGTTAAATGTTTTGACGTCGCTTAGCAAACCTCGGCTCTGAGCTTTTGGGGATTGAGCTTTGCGCTCTTATATAAACAGAGAGATCTTAGGGATCGCTCTTTTGAGAAGACGAATATTTGGGTGCTAAGCAACAGCCTGGATTTGTGCCGCGTTAGCAGATTTTACCCTTGGTGGGAATGACAATTCTAGCGGATGTTTTCGATCATGGGAGCACTTGAATTGTTATTTTCACCAGCTTGTTATTCTTATTGATATCTTGTTACTTGATAAAATATGTGCGAGAATATTTAGGTGGCTATGTGCATGTGTTACATATGTTACTTCAATAATATTGCGAGGTATATTTATAACAGACGTAGAAGTGACCATATATCTGACGTTTCAATGAAAATCTTTGACATGTCTCTCAAATCCTGGAAAAATTATAGGGTCTTGATCCTTCTTCCGTCCTACCTATATGAAAGAATAAAGTTTAGCTCATCAAGAAGAACCAAAAATATTTAAAGCTTTGAATACAAGTACTCCTGCACAATGAAGCAGTTCTTTGTATATGCTGTTCGCATTTGGAACCAACTCCCCCACACCATCAAGGCAATCAGTAGCGCTTCAAAATTTAAAATCGCACTGGAAAACCATAAATAAATAAATAAATTGTTAAATATTCAATTAATTAATTTGCTTTTTAGGAATTAAAATAGTAGGGATAGATGAGAGAGAGAGAGTGAGAGAAATTCTATTCAGAGAACTTAACCTAACTTCATTAAATTAAATAACAAACCTAAAAAATATATACAGGCATGCCACAGAAATCAGTAGTGAAAGCGATTTCAGAGGAAAGCAATTCCACTTCGAAAATTTCTCCGTGCCACAGAAATTCGTGTGATTTAGGCTTTTTAGCATGTTCATCAACCTTTTCGTACTAGGCTGCTAGGGTTGGCCCCTTATCAGATTAAATTTCCCAAGGGTTTGTTTAGCAACTTTTTTAAGTTTATCATTGCAGAATATCAAATTTTAATTTTAATTCTTATTTAATTTATATAATTCAATTTATTTATATAAAAATTGATATTGTATAGCTTAAGAAATTTAAAAGTTATTGGCGCGGCAAACAATAAAAGTTACTCGACAACTCTAAATTCAAAAATTCGGACAAAAAATGTGACATTATTCTCATGGCATCGGACGCCAGTGAATTGAGCGATGATTTCATCTCACTTAAAATTGTTCAGGTGATTGGACTGTGGCACGGAGAAATTAAATTGACGTGAAAGTCAAGTGAAAGAGATTTCTGTGGCATGCCTAGAAATAAATTTTTTGAAACAAATACAAAAATAATGTCAATTTTAAAAATTAAGTAAAATCACTACTTTATGTCTAATTGTTGAATTGTAATTGCAATAACTTTTAAATGTTAGCATATAAGTTTATTTGTCATTGTAATTGTAATCATGATTTATGTTAGTATTTAAGCTTAACTTAATATTGCAATCACTATATTATTATTGAACTTGTTGTGACTAGCGCCCTAATTTAAAAGCTTTAAACATGCTTGTCGCGCTAGGAAGAAAGTACAAAATAAATTAATAAATAAAATAAATAAATAAAAGACACAAAAGTTAACTTCACTCTTGAAATATGAAAAGTTTCTCGTTAAAAATCGGAAGCTCGAAAATGATTTTAGACCAATGGTTTCTTGGGCAAATCTTCTTAGAATTCACTGTAGATTACGATTTTGATACCCGCAAGGTGCGTTTTTTTTGGTCCATACAAAT
>JBAMBL010002976.1:0-30253 GCA_037043405.1 Drosophila subquinaria
CTTGATAAATTTTGAATTTTCCTCAAGTTTAGCTTTTTCCAGCCAAATTTAGCTTTTTCCCGCCAAATCTGAATTTTTCCCGCCAAATCACTAAATCTGACTTTTAGCCAAATTTCAATTGCAAGGAAAAAACATTAAAACCGCGGACAGCGGAAGTTGAATATTTCCGTTTTTTTTACAAAAAATGCAATATTATATAAATTTGTTAAAGCGGACTACTAAGGACCTTCTTTTCAATTTTGCGAGCGAAGCGAGCGTGGGTTGGCGAGAGCGGAGCCCCTTAGTATTTTTATAATTTTTTTAAAACTGCAAAAAATTACTATTTTAACCCCCTTTACCTACTTTTCATACAAAAAGTGAATTTTTTGCAGTTTTCAAAAAATTATAAAAAATACTAGCGAAGAGATTTTAGAAAAAAAAATTTGCAGTCACTGATAATATGATATGATAATTCAATACCCATTCCCTATCTTGCAAAGGATATAAAAATGCATTTGGATTTATGTTTAGAAATAAATAAAATTTTTATTTAATAATTTGTTGCTAACTTAAAACTAGTTCAACACGAAGTTCTACTTAAACAGAAGTTAAAATTCAATTTAAATTTACAACTTAATCAGTCTAAGGGAAATGTCTAATTCTAAGAGACCAGGAATTAATTTAGTCCACTTCCTCCACAGTGGGTCCAGCGTAGGAGGAGCCACCACCGAAACCGCCTGCCTGCTGGCCACAGTTGGGATTGCCCTGTGGCTGTGCCTGCTGGTGCATCTTGGTCATGATGGGAGAGCAGTGCTGGGTGAGCTCCTTCAGCTTGTATTCAAACTCCTCCTTATCGGCTGTTGTGTTGGCATCCAGCCACTTGATGGTCTCGCTGCACTTCTCCAGCACAGAGGCCTTGTCGCTCTCGCTCAGCTTGTCGGGGCTGGCCTGGTCGACGGCCTGCTTCACGCCGAACACGTAGCCCTCGAGGCTGTTGCGGGCCGCTATGCGCTGGCGCTGTTTCTCATCCTCGTCCGCATAGCGCTCGGCCTCATTCACCATGCGGTCGATCTCGGCCTGGGAGAGGCGGCCCTTGTCGTTCTTGATGGTAATGTTCTTGGCCTTGCCCGTGCTCATCTCCTTGGCCGACACGTTCAGGATGCCGTTGGCGTCCATGTCGAAGGTGACCTCGATCTGGGGCACCCCGCGCGGTGCAGGCGGAATGCCAGACAGATCGAAGGTGCCCAGGGCGTTGTTGTCTCGCGTGAGGGCGCGCTCGCCCTCGTAGACTTGGATGGACACTCCCGGCTGGTTGTCCGCGTAGGTGGAGAATGTCTTGGTCTGCTTGCACGGTATGCGGCAGTTGCGCTCAATCAACTTGGTCATGACGCCGCCGGCAGTCTCGATGCCCAGGGACAGAGGCGTCACGTCTACCAGAAGGACGTCCTGGATCTTGCCGCTCTGGTCTCCGCTCAGTATGGCCGCTTGCACGGCGGCGCCATAGGCCACCGCCTCGTCGGGATTGATGGAAAGGTTGAGGCTCTTGCCGCCAAAGAACTGCTGCAGCAGGTTCTGCACCTTCGGAATGCGCGTCGAGCCGCCGACAAGGACAATGTCGTGGATTTGCTGCTTGTCCATCTTAGCATCGTTGAGCGCCTTCTCCACTGGCGCCAGTGTGTTGCGGAACAAATCGGCGCAGAGCTCTTCGAATCGAGCACGGCTCACCTTCGTGTAGAAGTCGTGGCCCTCGAACAGGGCGTCGATCTCAATGGTTGCCTCTGTGCTCGACGACAGCGTGCGCTTGGCTCTCTCCGCGGCGGTTCGCAGGCGGCGCAACGCCCGAGGGTTGGACCGCAGGTCCTTCTTGTACTTGCGCTTGAACTCCTCCGCCAGATGAGTCACCAGTCGGTTGTCGAAGTCCTCGCCTCCCAGATGTGTGTCTCCAGCCGTCGACCGCACCTCGAATAGGGAGCCCTCGTCAATGGTGAGTATAGAGACATCGAAGGTGCCTCCGCCCAGATCGAAGATGAGCACATTGCGCTCCCCCTTGAGATTCTTGTCCAGGCCATAGGCCAGTGCTGCCGCCGTCGGCTCGTTGATGATCCTGAGCACGTTGAGGCCAGCGATGTGACCAGCGTCTTTGGTCGCCTGTCGCTGCGAGTCGTTGAAATAGGCTGGAACTGTGATGACCGCGTCCGTGACGCTCTGTCCGAGGTACGCTTCGGCCGTCTCCTTCATCTTCACCAGCACCATCGAGCTGATCTCCTCCGGAGCGAAGCGCTTCTGCTCACCCTTGAACTCGACGCCAATCTTGGGCTTGCCTCCATCGCTCAACACCTTGAAGGGCCAGTGCTTGATGTCGTCCGCAATCTTCGGGTCATCGTACTTGCGCCCAATCAGACGCTTTGCATCGAATACTGTGTTCTTTGGGTTCATCGCCACCTGGTTCTTGGCGGCATCTCCAATCAGACGTTCCGAGTCTGTGAAAGCCACATAGCTGGGTGTCGTCCGGTTGCCCTGATCATTGGCGATGATCTCCACCTTGCCGTGCTGATAGACACCCACGCAGGAGAACGTGGTGCCCAGATCTATTCCAATTGCTGGCATTCTGTTTTATGCTGCTGCTTATGGATGTGGTTTAAGTATTTAGCAGTTAATACCAAAATCTCGTCTGCTCTTGAACTTCACTTGACAATTTGTTAAAACTTTTGTTTTTTACTTTGTCTTTACTTTTTTGTTTATTTTGAATATTTGTATTGTTTTACTTTTAAAAAGTTGTAGCTTTTTCAGCTGGTCGCTTGAATCTCTGTCGCTTGTAATGTTATCACTTTGCTTGTTTGAATTGTACTGAGCTGAAGAGAAATTACGGGTGCTATTTATACTCCAGCGCTCTCTTCTCGAATTTTCTGGTCGCGCTCTTCTCGAAGCCCAGCAACTGTCTCGTACTTTCGATGCGAGTGCGAGAGAGATAACAATGTTGTTCAGGCAGTGAGTCGCTGCAGTGCTGCCAACTTAGCTTTTTTCCCGTCAAATCTGACGGGTTTTGCAGACCAATTGCGGGAAAAATTTGGGAATTGCGGGAAGCGGGAATTCTAGCTTTTTTAGAAATGCATTTGACTTTTTTTCCGCTTTTTTTAATGTTGCCACCAATTTCATAAAAATTTGTTGCCACTTTCAAGAAAAAACCATTTTTGATAAATCTGGCAGCTTAATCATGCATTTTTTTTTATCGATATTTGCCAAAACCACCACTACGGTAAAGTATCATCACAGTATCAAAAGTGCACGAAATTGGCGGGTGGCTTACAAATTTTTCGCTATGCCAAAGGAATACACACAAAAGTGCCGTGATGCTTGGCTTAAAAGCGAAGAGTTTAAAGCATGGCTTCGAAAGGATGTCACAGATGACACAAGGGTCTATTGCAGCTACTGCAAGACGACATTCACTGCCAAGCTTTGTGACTTGTGACCAAAAAACACACAAGTGCCATGGGCGGCTTCCATCAAAAAAATAAAATTGATTTTGGTACCTTGCCTACGAAAACTGTGGAGCAGGAAGTAGCGTTGTGTCTGTTTATTGCACAACACACAGCTATGGCGCAAGTTGACTATTTGGGAAACATATGCAGCAAACACTTTGATAGTGCAACGGCCGGGCGAATGAAGCTTCATCGCACAAAATGCACCAGCATTATTAAAAATGTTTTGGCGCGTCATTTTTATGAAGACTTGTGCGCAGATATAGGAGACTCCAAATTCAGTCTTCTACTGGATGAGTCAACGGGAATCAGCGTCACAAAACTTTTATATTATATATTTTTTTTTGCGCTTTTTTCAGAATATTTTCCGTTTTTTTTTTCCTTCTCTCCAGCTAAATTCAGCTTTTTTTTTGATAAAAAATTGGCAGCACTGAGTCGCTGAGAGCGTCAGAAATTAAGAGCGGCATTTGTGGTTGTTTATGTGCATAGAATTGATTAGAAATTTCGCGAAGACCTTTCATGTTATCATTGGGAGTGAGAGCGAGACAGAGCTATAATTGTTGTTGAGTGCCCATGTAACTGACCTACCGCAAGATTTGATTTTCTTTTTAGGATTCTAGAAATAGCACACTGTTAAATAGATTAAATGAGTTGACGCTTTTATTTTTAATAATTTCCTATTAATAGACGAGTTTTATTTAGTTTATTATTTACGACTATTATTCGTCAGAACTAGTTTTTTCCGAATATGCTTAATTTAGGGTTGATCAGGCAGTTGTCTTTATTTTTTATTAAAATTTTTCTCCAACGCGTTTCGGCGACATTTTTCGCCTTTTTCAGGGTCTTCTGCACAAATGCCTGCTGTGTCGGACCTGGGTGCTGTATAACTGCAGCAAGGCTATAGATCCTCCTACCAGAACCCTGAATTAAACCTCATTGAACATTTGTGGACGTTTTCGAAGAGGGCAGCCAAACGGAGCCCAACTAACAAAAGTGCCCTGATTAGAGCCATTCAGGAGGAATGGGCACATCTACCATGTCTACATACATATGTATATGACTTTGTGCAGCCCATGTCGCGATGGCCCAAACCTGTGATAGAGGCTAGTAGCAAGTACAATAAATATTCGATTTTCTAGTTACATAAACTTATTCTTCCACGAAGTGTTTGCATTTTGCGGTCTAAAATTTGCCATTTTTTGTTTTTCTTGTTTTTTATTTTGTTATTGCTATTATTTTCGGAATTTTTTGTTTCTATTATCTATAGATAATACATTAAGAATTATAGTTGTGCAAAAAAATATTGGAAAAATGTGCCATTGTATAAAATTTTGTAAGTTAAAGTTTAAATTGTGTGACTTTTATTTTATGTATTTATTTTAACTTAGTAATAAACATTTCTGTTGTGTGGTATCGTTAATATTCATCTTTTTTATAATTGCATTGTCTTTCTGTTTTATTGGTAGAAATAAATTTTCTGAATTCAAAATTGATAAAATATGATACATTTTATCATACCTAGTGTTTCTTCGCGTAAAAGTTATATTGAACTAAAGCATTCTCAAAAAATGCGGTATTTTAATTTATTTTGATTTTTAAATAATTTATTATAAAAATTTAAATATTAATCTATGTTTAACGTAGACATTTTTTCCTTTAATTTGGTACCATATTCGCTGCAATACGCCTAATAGTTTAAAGTCTATACTTTAAGCTGTGAGCCACTGTACATACGATTTTGATTTGGATTTCATATTATTTTAAGTAATTTTGTACATGAAAATAATGGTTATACATACATATGTATGTATGTACATACAATGTATGCTTCCCGGATTTTAGTACAAAATTACTGCATTTAATTGACTTGCAATAGCCGTTAAAAATATAAAAACTGAATGTACGAATAAATGTTATGCCGAGTCTTTGTACAAACCTAATCTATTTATGACTTCTTGATTTGCCAAAAATAGTCCAATATGTCAACATGTCATTCGCAAATATAAAACTAAACAAAACTTGTTTATTTTTAGAAAACGATTCAAAGTAAAACATTCAACTCATTCAATCAAGTTACTACAACTGTTGCGGTAGGTCAGTTAGGCATTCAATAACTATTCTGGCTCGTTCTCGCTCTTACTTCCAATGATAACAAGCAAGGTCTTCGAGAAAAATCTAGTCAATTCCATTTGGCACTTATGTACATATGTATGTGTGTACATACAGTAGCTCACAGCTTATTTCGTGCAAGGGTAGGGACAAATTTCAATATCGAATAACTCCGAAACTATTAAAGATATCGACAAAATTGAAATGCAGTTCTTTTCTATAAGTTATATATATTAGCTGAGATAATTAATTGTTTTTCTATTCCTGTAAATAGCCCTTAAAATAAAGAAAAACTAAAACAATTGACTATTTTCATGTCACAGCTTATTTCGTGCAGGCACTTGGAGTAACTCGAAATCTGTAATTGTGATTATAATGTCGCATCTTCTTCTTTTATCCTTTAGGACACATTATTAGCTAATATTATTTTACTTTCAATGGGTTAATTTACGTTTAAAATTTTAGCTCGTTCTCGCTCTCACTCCCAATGATAACATGAAAGGTCTTCGCGAAATTTCTAATCAATTCTATGCACATAAACAACAACAAATGCCGCTCTTAATTTCTGACGCTCTCAGCGACTCACTGCCTGAACAACATCTGTTATCTCTCTCGCACTCGCATCGAAAGTACGAGACAGTTGCTGGGCTTCGAGAAGAGCGCGACCAGAAAATTCGAGAAGAGAGCGCTGGAGTATAAATAGCACCCGTAATTTCTCTTCAGCTCAGTACAATTCAAACAAGCAAAGTGATAACATTACAAGCGACAGAGATTCAAGCGACCAGCTGAAAAAGCTACAACTTTTTAAAAGTAAAACAATACAAATATTCAAAATAAACAAAAAAGTAAAGACAAAGTAAAAAACAAAAGTTTTAACAAATTGTCAAGTGAAGTTCAAGAGCAGACGAGATTTTGGTATTAACTGCTAAATACTTAAACCACATCCATAAGCAGCAGCATAAAACAGAATGCCAGCAATTGGAATAGATCTGGGCACCACGTTCTCCTGCGTGGGTGTCTATCAGCACGGCAAGGTGGAGATCATCGCCAATGATCAGGGCAACCGGACGACACCCAGCTATGTGGCTTTCACAGACTCGGAACGTCTGATTGGAGATGCCGCCAAGAACCAGGTGGCGATGAACCCAAAGAACACAGTATTCGATGCAAAGCGTCTGATTGGGCGCAAGTACGATGACCCGAAGATTGCGGACGACATCAAGCACTGGCCCTTCAAGGTGTTGAGCGATGGAGGCAAGCCCAAGATTGGCGTCGAGTTCAAGGGTGAGCAGAAGCGCTTCGCTCCGGAGGAGATCAGCTCGATGGTGCTGGTGAAGATGAAGGAGACGGCCGAAGCGTACCTCGGACAGAGCGTCACGGACGCGGTCATCACAGTTCCAGCCTATTTCAACGACTCGCAGCGACAGGCGACCAAAGACGCTGGTCACATCGCTGGCCTCAACGTGCTCAGGATCATCAACGAGCCGACGGCGGCAGCACTGGCCTATGGCCTGGACAAGAATCTCAAGGGGGAGCGCAATGTGCTCATCTTCGATCTGGGCGGAGGCACCTTCGATGTCTCGATACTAACCATTGACGAGGGCTCCCTATTCGAGGTGCGGTCGACGGCTGGAGACACACATCTGGGAGGCGAGGACTTCGACAACCGACTGGTGACTCATCTGGCGGAGGAGTTCAAGCGCAAGTACAAGAAGGACCTGCGGTCCAACCCTCGGGCGTTGCGCCGCCTGCGAACCGCCGCGGAGAGAGCCAAGCGCACGCTGTCGTCGAGCACAGAGGCAACCATTGAGATCGACGCCCTGTTCGAGGGCCACGACTTCTACACGAAGGTGAGCCGTGCTCGATTCGAAGAGCTCTGCGCCGATTTGTTCCGCAACACACTGGCGCCAGTGGAGAAGGCGCTCAACGATGCTAAGATGGACAAGCAGCAAATCCACGACATTGTCCTTGTCGGCGGCTCGACGCGCATTCCGAAGGTGCAGAACCTGCTGCAGCAGTTCTTTGGCGGCAAGAGCCTCAACCTTTCCATCAATCCCGACGAGGCGGTGGCCTATGGCGCCGCCGTGCAAGCGGCCATACTGAGCGGAGACCAGAGCGGCAAGATCCAGGACGTCCTTCTGGTAGACGTGACGCCTCTGTCCCTGGGCATCGAGACTGCCGGCGGCGTCATGACCAAGTTGATTGAGCGCAACTGCCGCATACCGTGCAAGCAGACCAAGACATTCTCCACCTACGCGGACAACCAGCCGGGAGTGTCCATCCAAGTCTACGAGGGCGAGCGCGCCCTCACGCGAGACAACAACGCCCTGGGCACCTTCGATCTGTCTGGCATTCCGCCTGCACCGCGCGGGGTGCCCCAGATCGAGGTCACCTTCGACATGGACGCCAACGGCATCCTGAACGTGTCGGCCAAGGAGATGAGCACGGGCAAGGCCAAGAACATTACCATCAAGAACGACAAGGGCCGCCTCTCCCAGGCCGAGATCGACCGCATGGTGAATGAGGCCGAGCGCTATGCGGACGAGGATGAGAAACAGCGCCAGCGCATAGCGGCCCGCAACAGCCTCGAGGGCTACGTGTTCGGCGTGAAGCAGGCCGTCGACCAGGCCAGCGCCGACAAGCTGAGCGAGAGCGACAAGGCCTCCGTGCTGGAGAAGTGCAGCGAGACCATCAAGTGGCTGGACGCCAACACAACAGCCGACAAGGAGGAGTTTGAATACAAACTGAAGGAGCTCACCCAGCACTGCTCTCCCATCATGACCAAGATGCACCAGCAGGCACAGCCACAGGGCAATCCCAACTGTGGCCAGCAGGCAGGCGGTTTCGGTGGTGGCTCCTCCTACGCTGGACCCACTGTGGAGGAAGTGGACTAAATTAATTCCTGGTCTCTTAGAATTAGATATTTCCCTTAGACTGATTAAGTTTTATGTATTAAAATTCTAATTACAACATTTTTTAAGTAGAACTTTATGTTAAATTACTCTTAATTTAGCAACAAATTATTAAATAAATATCTTATTTATTTCTAAATATAAAAACGGAGTTTATATTGTTCATGAAGTTTTGGTGCAAACCTAACAAAATTTTTGTTAGCATCCAGTTTACAACTCTTTCATTTTAGTTCTTGATCTCTTATTTAATATAATATATTCTCGTAAGCGATACAGGATATCTCACAGTCGACCAAATGAATAATCATCATTGCTTATATTTGCTTCAGAAAAAGGTTTATTGTTTATTTGATTTTTTTGCTTTCTGTTTTTTTTTTTCGTTTCTTTCATTGTTTTTAAACTCATTTAAATATACATATATTGCAAGTTGATTACCGATTATTAGGAGATATACATTTGTTTATACATAATAAGTAGAAACTATATAATTAATTGATGGCCAGCACGAACAGCATAAGTTGTAGGTTGAGGCTTTGTGAAGGATAGGACACGTCTTGGGTTGGATATATATAAAAACGAACAGGAAACTTACGACTTAGTTTAAAAAAATTTACACTTGTGCAGAGATAACACAATTTAATATTAATAAGGAGTATGTATGATGTGTAGATGTTTAAAAAAAATTGATATATTAGAAAATTTTAGAAATAGATTCATAAATTAATTACAGCATTTAAAGGAGGCAGGTCAAAAGTTGATGTTGTTTTTAAATAATGTTTTTGATTCTTAATAGCTTGTTCTGAAATACTTTGAAATATATTGCAGAAATTGGTATAAAATGTGTGTTTGACAATTGATATTTCATTTCACGATTTTTAAAAACAACAAATACGTTAATTAGAAGTGTTTTAATGGGATTTATGAATCTCATAAGTTTTGCAAGAATGATAATAATTTCGTTTCATAATTCTTATTCGATTCCAAATTACGCAATGAATGACGCTCCTCGGGGAATAGATGAAGCGCATACGGTTTATTGGCCTTATTTAATGCGCTGATCAGTCGTGAGGTGTGATAGAAATGCACATTCTCATCGATTAGACCATGAATGAGCAGCAGACGGTTATCCCTGTGAGAAAAAGTTTGTGAATTAGTCGAATAAAATAAAGAAACATTTGTAATACATATTATGTGTATATGTTCTTACTCTTCGGGAAACGAATGCACATAGTTGAGCACAGAACCTGCTGTGTAGCCGGCCTCATTGAACTGCGGCAGGTCCATATAACGTTCCGTGTAACCAGTGTCATAGAACTCCCAGTTGGTTACCGGTGCACCAGCTATGGCCACCTTAAATATCTCCGGATACTGCACCAGTCCCATCAAGCTCAAATAGCCACCTAAGGTAAAGATATAAATAAGTCAAAGAAATTCAAGATTACGCAGAAAGTCTTACCATAAGACCAGCCATGGATGGCAATCCGATCCATGTCTATGTAGCCCAGTTGATCGGAAAGAATACGCAGGGCATCCACCTGATCCGTGAGCTCCACCTGACCCATGCGACCGCGTATATGACTCTCGAATCGTATGCCACGATGCCTGGAGCCCCGGGAGTCAATGCAAATTACACAATAGCCCTGAGCCGCCAGCATGTGCATGCGCAATTGATGTTTGCCCTAAACACAAATAAAACTTGATTACAATTGAATTAATTGATTAATGCTATAAACTTACCTTAAATGTATTGTTAACCGTTTGCACCTCGGGACCACCGTAGACATTTAGCACCGTTGGATACTTGACGCCCAGCTGGAAATTGTGCGGTTTAAAGACCATGGCATAAACAATATCACCCGATGGCAACTGTGGTCGAAAGATTTGTGGGCAATATTGCGGCTCCGGTTTGCCACCTTCATGCAGAAAGCCAACCAACGATATCTGGATGCCATTGACACCGCCATTCTGGCAAGTTTGCGTTACACGCATCACCTTGCAGCTCGGCAATCTTTGGATATTGCAATAGACTAGCAGCATCAGTTGACATTGCTGCAACGGAATGGGGACAAAATGTTTATTATAATATATACGAATGTCGAAAAAAAATTACTCAAAAAACGAAAATTCAGAGGAAAAAAATTAGGAATCCAAAGTTAGGAATCGAATAATTAGGAACACAAAAATACAAAAATTAGGAAAAGCCGAAATCAAAAATATTTTATTAAAAATTGCGCTATTTTTAATACTATATTTTTGATTTCGGCTTTTTCCTATTAGCAAAAAGACAACATTTGACGAACCATTTATTTTAAAATCAGGACTTCGATTGCCAGCGCATCTGATATTTATTCGAACCATTTATCTCAAAATTTACATGTTGTGTGCCACCTTATATAAAAAATTAGCAATTTTTCCATTTTTGTGTTGGTGGTATGTATTGAGTTGCGATTTAAGACGGTTGTCTACCCTTTCATATTTTGATTGTTTTTTTTTTTCGGGCCTATCTCCAGCATTAATTTGAATAATCTTTATGTTTTGTTCATCTTGCTCTTCCATTAGGTATTTTAAAAATTTGAATATTACTGGATGATTGGACCCTGCGAACGAATTAATTTTGTTCTGCCAGCCTTTGATCTTATGTACTTTTCCATATTTATTTTTGAACAAAAACTACCACCGTTCAGGCACAGAGCTATTTGAATAATGGGTATTGTATATAACTATTCGAAAGAATTTAACCAATGACAGGAAAACCAAAAATAATTTTCCCAATTTTTTTTTTTTTGACTAATTTTTGTAATTTAAATATTTTTCTTAATTTTGGTTTCCTAAAATTGTATTCTTGCTTTTTTTCTTCTACTTGAAAGGGGCTATAAGAAGGTGAACCGCTATACGATAAACAGAGCCGTAGAAAGCAAACAGAGCTACAATACTTACATCATCGAATTCCACCAGATAGGAATAGCCGGGTTCGGTGAGCAGTCGTATGTGCTCTGGCCGTTGCAGACTAACGACATACAGATGCTTCTCCAATGGAGTGTCGCGTAATCCCACAAAGTACACCAGCTGATTGGCTTTGTCCACCCACAAGTTGCGTGCCAGCACCTCCCATTCGCCGCTCGTCAACGCAACTTTATTGATAATCCTTGGCTGCAGCGCCGATGGTTCTACAAAATTGGGATGCTGTGTTGCTGCTGCTGCTGCGGCGGTCGCATCTGTTTGACAGCCATTAACATGGTTCAGCAGCAGACTAGACGTTACCAGATACAAATGCCGAAAGCCCGTCTCTTCGGAGGCCCACACATAGGTGACACTTAGGTCGCTGAGCTCCAGAAAGTATAGCATGTCATGGACATTAATCCAGCTCTCCGATTGTTCCGTATAGATGACTTGTAGTGGCGTTATAGTTCGATTGTATGGACTGCGCCAGCTGTGATCACCAAGTGAATCCGTTGGCGTTGACACTTGACTGCTGTACGATTCGCAAAAATTGTCCAACGGTATCAGCATAACATCCAAACGTTGTTGCTTCCGATCTAAACCTTGCACCCAAACGCTGAAGTTGAAAAGGTAAATAAATGGCCATTAGAGACAGATTCAATTTGCTGAGATTCAATAATTTGAAGCAGCGGTGGGCACGCAGTGGCTCCGAGAGCACCGGCTGCTCCCAACTTAGGTAGACTCTAATAGGGTTGTTGTTATTGTAGTGCTCCCAAATTCAGATATCGTGCCCACCGCTGATTTGAAGACTTACTAGTTGGCATCTGGGGTCCAGCCCACACGGACAATGTATTCCAGCCAGGGGAATACGGCTAGCATCGAATAGGGTAAATCCTTGATGCTAATCTCACTTATTTGCAGCGCCTCATTGAGCACAAATTGGACGAGCTTGAGCTTGGACTTGGCATTGGGTGTGCCGCTGCGAGGAAAACGATACTCATCCACCTCGCCGGGCACAGCTGTCGACGAGGGGAACGTGTATAGTGATACATCCGTTTCATCCACTTCCTCGTAGACAATGCGATAGATGCCATCGTCCGAGTGCGGTTGCCACCAATAGCCCTGATATCGACTGAACTCCTCCTGCATCACATATGATGGCACACCGGCACTTAAGGCATCGTCCACATATGTGCGACGACCGCTTCTCGTGTATGTCAGACGCTTCTCATGGCCACTGAGCGTGTGCGTTACCCAGATATCACAGTCACTGATGTATGCGATCAGATCCGAGTTCTGTGGACAGATTTGCGGATCCAGTGCACTCCACTCTGGACACGTGCGCAACTGCGTCGGAAACAGCAGGCTGGACTGTGTATAAAAAATAAAAAAACAAATGTTGATTTTATCTTCTGCCCTAGTTTGTTCCAGGGATTAAAGCCCTAACCGAAACCGTAAGCTTCAACCGGTAAATACCCGATTGAAATTTAAAACCGTAACTGAAACCGTAACCGAAAAAAAAAACGTTCGTTAGACCGAAACCATTAAGGCCCTATTCTCTTTCAGCAAAAAACTTGTTTCGACTTTTTTTTTTTTTGCATTTTTTTATAGCTTGGACATTTAAGAATATAACCCTAAAAGGGTTTTTTGAAATTCGAAATACTTTAGAAGATATGGCCATTTTTGTGGGGTCATGTCTTCGCTAAAATGAGTAGTTTTTCATAAACTTCAAACTTTGAACGCGTTTATCTCGAAACCACGTTTTTCGAGCTGGCGGCCACGATTCCGCCAGTTCTACTGAACCGATTTGGATGAAACAAAGTTTAATCGACGTAGAATTGTCACCATTCTGGCCCGTAGTAAAATAAAAATAAAATAATTACTATTTTTTTTTTACACTAAACTACAAAAAAATGGGTCCAAATTCGATTTGTCAATTTCAAGTGCCGCCATTTTGTCAAAAAAAATCGCAAAATTTTTATTTTACTACGGGCCAGAATTACATCTATGCTGATCATAACCCTATATTTTTTATTTTTTTTCAGACGCTCCTGAGGGCCGGAATCGTGGCCGCCGTGACGACACCTTTTTTTTCAACCCCCAACTTTGAAGTCTCATTACTTTTTGAACACCCCTCGTGTCGAGGCAAAAAAATTTTTTTTATTTTCTTTCATTCATTACTAATTCAATAAAAAAAACAAAATTCAAATATCTTTTTGCGTTTTCAAATGAGAATTTTTTCAAAAAAGGTCCAAAAACAGCAAGCTGAAGGAGAATAGGGCCCTAAGCCAAAACTCTGTAAGCCGACATAACCGTTTAGTAACCGTTTCATTTATAAGGATTAATTTCGATTTTTCATAAATAACATATAATAAAAATTTAAAAAAGTTACATTTTTAATTGTTATTTTAAAAATTGCAAATAAGAGTTACGATGTAACATTTAAATACAATTTTAAAAGCACGTTTTTTTTTAAATTTTTATTAGAAAAATTTAAAAAAATAGTTAAAAATAGTTTGATACGAGAAATTTTGAACTGTTTCGATTTTTTCCGACTCATAAGTCTTGTTTGCGATTTCTGATATTATTTTTTTTATATTTTTAATTTTTAGTTTTGATTTATGATTTTAATTTTCTTGTGTTTAATTTTGAATTTTTATTTGTGATATTCATGATCGAATTTTCATAGCACTGAATAAGCGCAAATAAAATAAATTTGTTAAATTAAATATTAAAATTGTTTAAATGTAACTAAATTACATCAAACTGATGAATTTGTGAAGTAATTGTGTGAATGAAACATTAAGAAACATTTTGCAAAAAAATTGTATTTTGTGAACCGAAACCATACCCGTATTTCAAAACCGAAACATTCAAAAACCGGTTCACCGTTACGAAACCTTTATTCAAAGATTTTGCATAACCGATAACCGAAAACCTAAGTGCGAACATAACCGAAACCGTAACTGAAACCGATATTCGTTTCCGTTTTAATCCCTGGTTTGTTCAGATAAGTGGAACTCACATTGTAGCCCGTGTCCAGGCACTGATACAGATCGTTCAAGCAGGGAAATACTATCTTGCCGCTTGGCTTGTGCAGCTCATAGGAGGTTATTCCCCATGTCGGCAGTCGCTTCCGCTCCAACAGCAGCTGGAGCTCCTTGGCATAGGGGCAAGTAATGCCGCTGCTCACATGGGTGCTGGGTATGGGCTGTTGCAGCAATGGTTGCCACTCCAATCTGTAGCGAATTGAAGATTGTAAGAACTTGGATTTGTGATTTGTGACATTGAGTAATTCACTCACCTCGGCTTGGGATGTGCTCCAAAGTGAAACGTGGGTAGGTTAATCGTAGGCGAAGCTGCGCCGCTTCTGGGGCTGCCAACTGTGGCTGGATCAATCTCGCCACCAATCTGCTGCAGGATCAGTTGCTGCTCATCCTGCTGCTGCAGATTGATGTCGGCAAACAGCAGCGTTGTCTCCCACGTCAGTGGCGGTGTGCTCAAGAAATAGCAGCGTACACGGCCATCGGACAGATGACGGAATTGTACATTTGTGGGCACCATCGTCGACAGATTGGACAACTCTTTGCGTATCTCCTGGACAAAGCATTTGTTTTCCGCCCATGACTTGGATGGTGTCGGTGCCGCAATGTGACCATCATTATCGACATTATCATCCTCATCGTCCTCGTCCCCATCATCGCAGTCCTCGTCATTGAGTCCCAATCCATGCGGCGGTGTACCGCTAGTGGGTGAACTCAAGTGATTCGTTATTGCCGAGGCAGCGGCCACCATCGCCTCGGTGGTGCTGGCCGTTGCAGCCGCTGCTGCTGCCGTTATGGGTGATGTTATTGAATTGAGGGCACTGCCTATTGAGGAGTAAAATGCATTAGCTGTGGTACCCAGCGAGCCCATGCTCGTAAGACTAGCTATCGAACCGGCACCAATGCCGCCAATCCCCGAATGCGTCGAACTGGGCGTGCTAGCGGCACTGTGACTCCGTTCCATTGTGCTGCTGTTGGCCACGCTCACTGCCGTCGATACACGTGACGTGAATCCATCCAAGAGATTTACAAATGATGTAGCTGCCGCATTCGTTATACTATGACTGCGCTGATGTCCATTGTTCTTTTTGCTGCTGATCCGCTTGCTGGTACCACCGCCACCACCACCTCCATCGTTGGTTTCTGTGCCGCCAGCTGAGCTTGTGGCATTTGGTCCGCCGAGATTAACGCTGAGCGGGGAGCTGCGCGACGTTTGTTGTTGTTGCTGCTGCTGCTGTGTCGTTTGAATTCTACCTATGTTGCTGTCCATTTTCTTTCGCTTGGTTTCTATAATCTTTATTGTTTGCTTTAAAACTTAAAGCGCGCAATTGCAACGCAGTTTTCGTTTTCACTTAAATTCCAAATTGACCCAAATTTCTATACCACGTACACACATACACACACAAGCACATACAGAGAGACAAATAGTCCATAGACTGATGGTTTTTTGGTTAAATTTCAGTCCCTTCGCTGCTCACACACACACACACACACACACGCACGCAGTCAATCACACTTCACTCACACCCATTCGTTGTTTTGTTATTGTTGTTATCTCTGCTGCATTTCTTTTTCAAGCGCCTATTTGTTTATAAGTAATTGTGTACTATTTTTAACAAAATATCTTTTTATCGTCTCGTTTCCAGTGGTGTCAGCTAAAATTGTCGTCTATCTGCTCGGCATTTCATTTTCTTTCTTTTGTGCAACTCTCTTCGTGAGACGATGTGTCGTTTGGTAATTGTTGTTGTTTTAGCTTTTTTTTATCGTCTCTTTGCAAAAAAGTGAAAGTCTTGCGCGTGTTAAAAGTGCGGCCCGAGTTCACACATGTGCGAAAGTCATTGCATTTTCAGATACTATTTTTGTAGCTTTTCTTATGTATAGTTGAATTATTCAAGTTATCTTTATTGTTTGTCACAGTAATAAGAGAAATGATTTCCACTGCAATGCCGTTTGTTTTACTTGATTGTGTACACTTTGTGTACACACTGCGTTGCACTTTACCGAAACAGTGTCACCCTCTGATATTTCACTGATAGTAGCTTGAAACGGTCATACTGCACAAAGTATTTACATATGTCACATAACGGCCTCATAAAACTTATGATTACTTACTTCGTATGGTAAATTCGTCAAATGTAAAATCATCCAAGTCAGTAGTTGGACCAAAAACACATTTGTCGATGCGACTGGTAGGACTACCGGTGTATGTCAACCAGAGGCGCCTGAAAACAAATATTAGTGGGATTCCGGTAAGCGTTTTAGATTTGGTTTAGATTATTTTTAACCAAATCTAAATCAGTTGAAGGAACGACCCTTTTTGAACACTGATTATTTTTAGATTTCGTGAACAGCTGACAGCCTGGGCGAACAGCTGATTGACAACTAAAATGTATGCAAAATGCCGAAAGAAAGCCAGAAAAGGAAATTTATAAACGTATTAAACGTTCCTTATATTGAAATGACAACAGAATGTAAACAAACACCATATGTCACACAGCTGACACAGTTTTGAGTTGAAACCAAATCAAAATGAAAACGAAATCAGTCTCAGAGCTGATTTCACGAAATCAATTAGTAAGACCACTTTTCCCTAATTTGCTCTGGGCACACTGAAAATTTTGTATGACTGCGAAATCTAAACCAAATCTAAAACGCTTAAGCGTAGTACGCTCTAGCTGAAAACATTTTGGACGCTCGAAATGTTCGATGTTTTGAGGTCGGGCCTTACAGAATTCAGTGTGACAGCATAATAACAAAAATCACTAAAATTGTTGAGAGAGATTGTTGGTCCTTTGCTGCTGTGGTCACACTGTTGCGTCAGCTGTGCACAACAAACAAGTAAATACAATTTCAAATAATCAAAGTGACAAAATGGACCAAATGGACTTGATCAGTGAAGTAGCAGCGACCAATACCATAATTTTCGGATTAACGGCCTCTGCAATACTTTCCCATGCACTTTTGATAAAAGTCGCATCAAAATGCTTTTTATCGGTTAAATCCCATATGATTGGCCTCTCTCTCACCTCTTCAATTAGCCTTATTCGTTCTTCATTTTCGAAGACATCAATTCGGTTCTTATTTTGCTGCTTATTTTTTCCCGCCGTTTTTGTAAATAGATTTCGACTAGTCAAAACAACGATTCAATCGATGTTTTGAAAGGTCAAAATAAAGCTGCCATCTGTGGACCAAACAGTGTTGTAAAACGCCAGAAAATATTCTGAGCTGCCCATATTTAGGTACAGCGTACATACGTTTAGAAATGGCCTTACAAAATAATTTCGAGCATGTTTGCAACCCTTTTTTTTATATGAAGTTTTGGCCTTGCAAAAATATTTTCGGCTAGAGCGTACTATGCTTTACCGGAATCCCACTATTATATGTATGTAATTTTCCACATTGATTTTATTTTTGACAACTTACATCGCCTCAAAGCTACGTAAACAGCCCTGAATTAATCCTACGACAGTACCATATTCAGAATTCATGCACCAACCGTGGATTCCTAGCTTTTGAGCTCGGCGCAGTGTATACTAAATGGACAATTAAAATTGTTTAAAAATATTAATGCTAATCTCCAACTGAGCAGGAAGTTCTTACATGTCGAAATGAGACGTCTGTAAGTGAACAGCATTTAATTGAATGTTAACTTCAGTTAATTATGGACGTACCTTGCACTATGCCAAATACTTCAAATTCACAACTTTTAATGTTCGTCTCTATTTCGACAACCTCCTCCTTTTTCGTCACGGATCTTTTAGAATGTGGTTTTAGAGCAGATCTTTTTGTTTGTGTGGCAACTTCCGCAGTGTCCATTTCTAAGAAAGCCAAAAACCAAAACAAATTTTTGAAATTAATGCCAATATACGTTTTAGATTTTTTTTTTTACATGTTTTAATGTAAATGAGTAGAGCAACACTGGCCTGCCTTAAACAAGTCTGTCTATCGTTATCGCTACGCACATACGCTTGAGAGACAACAAGACGCAGTTAAAGTAATTTTATTTCAAAACAAAGCAAAACTAAGAACAGAGAGACAAACATGACTACTAATACCGTATACGCTGGCGTGCATGTTAAAAACAAATTGAGCGATTTTTATCCGGTTCACAACATCGATATGGAACAAAATGTTGCGTACTTGAAGAAGATCATCACGCAGCAGCTACAATTGCAGTTTGATGCTAACGAACTTGGTGAGTATATACAAAGCACACGCATATACAAACCATATGTACATACATAACAATAATGCAAACTCATCATGCACACATCCATATGTATTTAGATATATGCTACCTTGGCAAGATGCTCGACGACGACTCGAAATTGTGCAGCACAATGAAACCGAATGCGATTATACATTGCTTTCGAAAAATGAAGGGCTACACGCCATACGAACCGCCAGCGGCGAGCGACATTAATACCAAGCATATACAGGAGCTCTTTTCATTGACGTCGCACCTGCAAATTAGTGTAACGTCGCGTTTTAACATTCTGCAAAAGATTCTGGCCGAGTATCCAGAATTTCGTCGCAATTTGGGCGCACAGGCGTTAATACGCGATTCGGTGTTGTTCAATATGTTGCATGAGCCGGAGGTGGTGCAAAATCTGGTGCGAGATTACCCATTAATTTGCGAGGCAGCTTCATTTATTGTGGACACTATACGCAAGGAGTTGGCCCGTAATAGTTCCGCTTTGCAGTGTAAGTACTTTAGTTTTGTATTTCTTTGTATTGTGCATTTTCTGATGTTTGTGTACAATTTCAACAGTTCAGGAACAGGCAGCATCGGAGTCAACGACTTCATCAGAAGAAGAGAACTCATTGGGAGCCGGGAGCAGCAGCAGCGGCGGCAGTAGCAGCACTGCAGCCATCAATATAGCTGCCAATCGTCGGGATGAGCTGGCCAATATACGTCAGATTAGTCGTCAGCAGCTGGCCAATGCATTGGCACGCGTCGATATGAGCTCCTTTAACTCGCTGTCCAACATAGCGCAACGTAATGTGGACGAGGCGCTTAGCGATGAGCGACCACACACCAGTACTAGTGGTACTACCACTGCCACTGCCACTTCATCGGCTACTTCTACTGCCGCTGCTGCTGCTGCTGCCGGAACTTCTGCCATCACCTCGGAACTATTTCGAAATGAACTGGCGCGTGCCTTTCAATCGTTGCAGGCACATCAACAGCCACCAGCTGTCGAGAACATGGATGTGGAAGCGACGGTCGGTGCGAATGCTGGAGAAGCTGTTGTGGATGAACCAGAAGATGATGACGATGCTGTTGCTGGTGACGACAGTGATGTGTTGCCCCGCTGCTATCGTCGGCATCGCTTCACCGAACAGTTGCGCACAATGGCAGCCATGGGATTCATCAATCATACCCAAAATGTTAACTACTTGACTCTGGCCGATGGCAATGTGGAGCACGCCATAAATCTGCTTATGTTGGGCATGAACTGAACTGTCAACTGTTTAGCAAATTGTATTTATTCTACTGCTGCTGGCCATGTCCAATGCCAGATATCATATAAATATATAGAATTGTATATGCTTGTGTATATTTCTATGCACACTTAAGCGATTTAGCATTATGTTTTGTAGTTTTGCGTATATCGGCGTATGCAAAAAATAAAAGAATATCAATTACTCAATAACATATATAATACACATAAAATAAAAATACCGTTGTGTATAACGAGAGGCGATTGTATTGACCCTGTGCTGTTGCCTGGAGCACTTTTTGGGCACACATTAAAAATTGAAGCTACTTAATTAAATAGTCTAACGCTTTGTCCTTGTTGTTATCAAACTTCAAAAGCGCCGCTGAGATTTGAGTTTCTTCAAAGCCGAGATCCATTAGCTCGCCCAGTGGTATAAGATGTTCGATTATCTAGTGGAGACAACATTTAATATTAGCATTTGATTTCCATAAAAGCTGTATTTTCTTTACCTTTTTATCATCGATGCCACACAGGCTAATTACCTTGGCCACTCGCTCCAATGGGAAGCCCATGCTGCTGATACGCTGTGCCAGCTTTTGGGCCGGCACCGCCAGCTCCTGGAATATGTTGGCGTTGCTTGGATGGGCCTGCGTCTCCTGTTGGGGTAAAGTTAATCCTACAGCTTGTCGTTCGTTCTCGTTGTGACTGTGCAGGCGAGCACGTCGCTTTTCCGCCTGCTGCAGTTCAGTTTTTAGCTCGCGCAGAATATCAGGAACGCTTCTGGACTTTGCATCTGCTTCTTGTGGGCTCAACAGAGCAATAGCGGTCAACGGACTGTTGTTGCTGGCAGGGATCGGCTGCAAATGTGTGGGCGTGCCATAGCCATTGGCATAGCCGTGATGCAAGTAATTGTGATTATGATATAATTGATGCTGCTGCTGGCCGGAAACCTGTGGATAGTAGTGCTGATTGTAGACCATATGCTGATAGTCGTTTTGCTGTTGTGGAGTGTTATAGATGTGTGCTGGGTACATGGCTGGAATGTTCTGTCCATCATCACAGTGCATTTGAAAGTTGACGCTATCCAGCGTTGCTTTGGTTTCGGCAAGTGTGGTCACAGCCAATTCCATTTCGACTGGCGGCTCCTCCTTTTCCTCCTTTTCCACCTCTTGTTTCTCTTCCGTCTGTTGCTGTTGCTCTTGCTCCACCTCTTCCTCGGATACCTGGGCATTTTGCGTCAACTGTGTCTGATGCAACACCTGAGCCAGTATATCCAAATCGTTAATTGTTTTCAGCTCAATGTTATCAAAAGGTGTCGAGTTCATATTGTATTCAAAGTCGGCATAATTCAGTGAGCTATTGCGTTTGTGGTGCGTGACAACAGGTGGCGCTGTCGTGCCGCTGAGTATGGTCGGCTGCAGTATATCGTGGAAATTATTGCATGAGTTTATTGACTTTGGTTCCAGTTGCTGTTCACGTGATTTTGATTTCGTTGTTGTTGCTGGTGTTGCTGCTGTTGGTGATGCTGTTGCTGGCGACTCCGCACCTAGCTCGTCATCATCGCTATCCGAGGAAAAGTCCGCTGCACTTGGATACTCAACAGCTCCCAGCATTTCCTTCTGTTTCGCTTCGAGCGCCCGCTGACGTTCTTGCTTGCGCTGCTCCAGGCGTACATGGCGCGCTTGCTGCTGCTGATGACGCATCTGGCGCCAGTGCTGGCACTTGCTGAGAATGGTGCGCTCCAGCTGAAAGTCATATTGATACGCCTGCTCGTCGTCAAAATAGTTCGGTTTGTATTGGGCCAAACGGTTTGCAATCGTCTGGGGCAATTGGTAAACTAATGGCGGTGGTTTATATCGTTCGACTATTTTGACAGGCACATCTTCCATATTATTTAACTATCACTAGACATTAGCGTATATACGGGGAATTTAATTAATTATTACCCTACGCACTTTTGTAGCTATTCCGTGTTTCTTTTGTTGTTTTTTTCACTGCTCTTTTGTTTTTGCAAAACGATTGCGATAGTACGAAATCAGAAGACACTAATCGATATCAGCTGCTATGTTGAGTCATTTTAAGCTTACTAAAATATGTATGTACACACTGTACAAGTATAAAAGATAATTACAAGAAAATACAAATTTTACGATTCATTTGTAATGCAGCAAAGCATCCAGATTTAAGACAAGTTAGCTTTTAGAATTGAGCTTAAATATTAACTGTAAATTACTAAATATCTTTTCTTTGTTAGCTGTAATTGGACAAATATTGCGCCTAAAAATTGGCATTGTTTACATTACGCTCACAATCAGCTGTTAATTGTTTACGTTTTGTTTTCACGCAAATACATTTATTTTTGTCTTCTGCTATTACCAGCTAGTGCCAAATAAACGTCGATAGTGGCTCCATCGACGATTTTTAAACCCAATAGTGTTACTTTTCTGTAGATCGAAGGGTAAAAATGCCTCGAAACTAGTTATGTTTTACAACATGGGGGTATTGCTGAATCAAATTTCGATGGTTATAGCGAAAAAATGTAAAAACTATTACTATCGAAATTATCATTAATGGGATTCCGGAAAGCGTTTTAGATTTGGTTTAGATTTTGCAGTCAGCTGTTCACGAAATCTAAAACTAATCAGTGTGCAAAAAGGGTCGTTCCGTCAAATTTTTTAGATTTTGTTAAAAATATTCTAAACCAATTTCAAGTTTTCAAGAATTCTGGATTAAATCAATACAAATATCGTTTTACTATTCTATAATTTTTTTTTTTTTTTAGCTAGTTTAGCTTTTTTATGATACGAAGAGTTGGCAACACTGGATACTGCTGGCCTGGTAGCAGACGCTAAAACAAAAGCAGAACCCGATAAGTCGTAGTGTTGGGTAAAAATTGCTCAGTTAGGTGAACATGTTCACTTGTTCTTTTTTTTTAGGTGAGTCAACTCACTCAGATCGCTCACTTGCTCAGTTGCTCAGTCTTGTTCAGTTGCTCTTTTTTGTTCACTTGCTCAGTCTTGTTCAGTTGTTCAGTTGCTCAGTCACTCACTTGTTCAGTAGCTCAGTGGCCAACTGCTCTAAGTCCCTCACTCAACAAATAAAAAATTTCATACGTTATACATTTCATACATTTCAATTTAAATCGGATTCATCACTTCATTATGTTTAATATACATGTACAAAAAACTAAAGTAACAAAATTAAAAATAAAATAATGATAATATATTTCCTTCACAACAACAAACAACCAAATTAAAAAGTAAAATAATGAAAGTATTTATTTCCCTTCACTTCTTTATACTTTTCTCAAAACGAATATACGCAAAGTGCCGTAACAGAGTTCAGAGCGCAAAGGAAATAAAGAATAAGAACATTTGGGCGATAGTGAGCAAAGCAGAACACCTGAACAAGACTGAGCAACTGAACAAAAAAGAGCAACTGAACAAGACTGAGCAACTGAGCAAGTGAACAAAAAAGAGCAACTGAACAAGACTGAGCAACTGAGCAAGTGAACAAGACTGAGCAACTGAGCAAGTGAACAAAAAAGAGCAACTGAACAAGACTGAGCAACTGAGCAAGTGAGCAAAAAAGAGCAAGTTGGAAGGAACATGTTCACTTGCTCACTTCAGGGAGCAACTCTTTTTTGTTCACTCACTCATGAGCAACCCAACACTAATAAGTCGCCTATGAACTGTTGTTAGTGTCAAACGACAGTGGCGATGTCCTTGTTGATTTTGAATCTTTGAATTAGCTTTTCATGCTCTTTCGGCATCATAATGTGCGATGTGGATAACCTGAGACTGAAACATCAACAGATGTTGACGGAGATATTTACATTGCTGGAAAATACCGCCGACTCGAGCGATGGAAATGCCTTGCTGTTAAATCAGGAGCTGCAGAGGCGACTGGAACAGGTTCGAGCCCGTATGCTGGAGCTACTGACGCTGGTGCGTGCTCGGTATGCCAGCAACGAGGAGATAATGGTTCGCCGGCTAAAGCCGCGATCGCGAGGTTCCGTGGCCGAGAACATTGGCCAAAGTGGCGCCGTACTCCGGGGTGGAACATTTCGTTTCAAGGGCAATTTATATTTTCGCGACGTGGACGGACGCAGCTGTCCCAACAATGAGGACTACAACAGTCGCTGCGCCACTGAAATGTTCTCCACGGACTTCGATATGCGTTCCAAACATGTCTGGACAGTGTTAGACAAAAAGAACGTGGTGATGGGCATTAAGACGCAGGTAAGCAGCTGGTGTGGTCGATGCAAGAAATGGCAGCATGTTAATCCGTTTCTTTCCCTACGCAGCTGCTCGATCATATGACGGAGCAAACCAAAACGGTAGCAACTATCAGCAAACCCGGAAAACGCAAAGCGATTGATTTACATGAGCAGACGCTGGCCAGTTTGCTTAGCTCGGTGGATGGCAGCTTTAGCATTGACTGGAATCAAATTAGCAATTTGGATGTTGAATATCGCCATTCGTCCTATAGCTGTGAGGCCATGTGGCTTGTGTATTTGCATCCACAACTTAATCGCGAAGATTGGACAAATGAAGAGGACGACAAATTGCTGAACGCGGCAAGGTCCAACAAGCTGCAAAACTGGGCTGCCATTGCGGCAGCAGTGCAAAAGCGATCCGACTACCAATGCTTTGTCCGCATGCAGACAACGCTGCGATTTAGCCTTGAGCCCGCCAATTTTAAATGGAGGGAACAGGATAATGAGAGATTGCGAAAGTTAGTGTCACGAAATACGGTGAACGGTGTTATTAACTGGTCCCAGGTAGTCGAGCATTTTCCGGGCAGATCCAGATCCACTCTAATTGGACGTTACATGTATGTCCTGCATCCCAGCATTAGTCATGGTAAGTTAACAGCAAGTAAAGAATTTTGCAAGATTAAATCACATTTGTGGCAATTAACACATTTCAGAACCGTTTAGCCCCAAGGAGGACATGATGCTGTTTGCGGCCTTTGAGCAGTACAATGGCAAATTCAATTGCTTTCCGCGTACCTTGTTTCCAAATCGATCCTTGGCTCAGCTGCGCACGCGCTACCACAATGTGTTGGCAGCGCGTAATAAAACCGAATCCTGGTCTGTGATAGATGATATGAAGTTGGTGGAATTTGTGGCCGAGCATGGCACCTCTCAGTGGGTGAACTGTGCCAATCATTTGGGCAATCACACACGTACCAGCTGTCGCACACGCTACCTGGTCGTCAAGCGTTTTCTGGAGCAGAATCCGGATGCATCGGTTGACGACATACCCCGCCGGATTCGCAGGACCAGAAGAAATGCGCAGGTCACTGCCGACAATTGGACGCAACGTTTGGAGGAATTCAATGAGGACCCAGACTCAATACTCAACACGGATGCGCCTCGTAAAGTAAAGAAGATCAAAGTGGAGCCACAGGGCTATGTGGATAAGTTACGTGGCTTGGATATTCGCATCTATGAGTACTTTAAGTATGCCTATAACCTTAACCTGCGTTCGCCCGCAGCGCCCATCCCGCAACCTAGAGATGCACGTAATCTGCATGTTGTAGCCAATGCACTGAGCTTCAGACCACCTGCCACTGATGGCCTGTTAACCGATAGCGCTTGTCTGCCCAAGCATCTAAGTCGGCTCTACAGTAAAATGCTTCGACAACTGCCGCCTATTAATGACAATGAATCACCAGCGACTCAGCTTTTGCCACCCAATTGGTCCACGATGATGGGGTTCCGAGCCATTTGCATATTGAATTCGTGTAATCATGCAACTGACGTACAATTGACAATCAATTATGATGAATCTCAGCCGGCTGTGCAGCTATTTCGGCAAAGATTGCGTAACCTCTTCTATCGAACGACGCTGTTGAGTCGCCTGGAGACAACCGAGTTTAAGCAATTGCCACAGGCGTTGATCCAACTGCCGCGTCCAGAATCAAACTGGCCAAGGGCGGCCCAAGACGTGGCGCGCAGACAACTTGACGAATTGGAGTGTATGAAGAGTGACGAAAACATTTTCATGCCCCAAAATTTCTGATATCCAATTTTGTGACGAATAATATTAAGTTTTACACATAAATTATTTTAAACAAAATTTTGGCACCCGGCACATTGCGCTAAAATGTTTCAATTCTAATACTAAATAAAACTCACTGTTTTGCGCAGTGCCGAATGCAAAAATTTTGTTTAAAATAATTTATGTGTAAAACTTAATATTATTCGTCACAAAATTGGATATCAGAAATTTTGGGGCATGAAAATGTTTTCGTCACTAGACTTTTACCTCGTAAAGAGGTTTTTTTGTGGGATATCAGAAATTTTTGAATAAGACATCAGAAATTTTAAAATTGCAATATTTGATGTGATTTGTTGTGTAGATTTTTCTTAAATTGTCAAAATGTGGGAAAAAATACCTTATTTAACCTGTTACTGTTTACCCTTATAATTAAAAAAAAAACTTTTAAGGTATGTCTAAGAGCTCTTCGAAATACCTTTTCAACGACATATAGATCGCATCTGTAGCTTCTATCATTTGGATGCTATGGGGGCTTAAATTTTAGCGGTTTTTAGCGATTTCCCGCTAAACTAGCGATTTTTCGAAAAAGTAGAACAAAAGATTTTACATTTTTGATTATAAAATGATTTATCTGCCGCAAAAAGAATTCCCCACTTGCAAGCAGTTTATTTCCGCATTACGCTGCAAGCAGTGTACATACTGCATATGTACATGCAGTAGTGTAAAGGTAAAAGGTATATTCAGTTAATAGGTAATATCTTGTCCAAACGAATTTTGACAGATACGTGTTATATGTCAAAAAACGCGGAATCAAATTGCCTATAACATATAACATATTTTAAAGTGATCTCATGTGTAGATTTTTCTTAAATCGCCAAAATGTGGAAAAAAATACCTTGTTTCACCTGTAGCCGTTTACCTTTTTACTTAAAAGAAAAACTTTGAAGGTATGCCTAAGAGCCCTTCAAAATACCTTTGCAACGATATATAGATCGCATCTGTAGCTTCTATCGTTTGGATGCTATGAGGGTTTTTATTTTAGCGGTTTTTAGCGATTTCCCGCTAAACTAGCGATTTTTCGAAAAAGTCGTAGAACAAACGTTTCTATATTTTTGAGCGGGAACAAGTCCTCATTCAAACTTTTAAGCTAAATCAACGCTTTGATACTAACAAACAGACAAACAGACAAACAAACAAACAAACAAACAAACAAACAAACAGACTGACTTTTCATCTCATTTTCGGAAGGCCCCTAAAAATTTCAAAATTAATTATCTTTCGAACCAGCGGTCGGATTTTGATGATCGAGGTGTCATTCGACGCGTAATTTTGATTAGAATAGTTAAAAATTAAAAAAAAAATCAGAAAGGCTCCAACGGCCCCATTAGCTCCAATCATTTAAATTTTGCCCCTCCCACTTACACCTGTTTATCTCACGAACCAGGTGAGTTTCCAAAAGTCTTAGTATGCACATTTGTAAGTTAAGTTAATACCTTTCGATCGGTATATAACTCGACCTGATCGGACAGTCATAGCAAATTTTCCATTCTTCCTGTGTATATATGCTAGTCGCCTTCGCACCCTTCGTGCTGCTTTCGTCACTAGCGCGGACTGCCGTCCGCAGTGATTGTGCGGCGCAATCTAAAATCCGAACCAACTAACGGCAACGATGAGCCTGGCGTTAAGCAGGAGGTTTCCATTTAGTAGCTTGGTTTAAATTGATTTTATTATAACTAATATCGTATTTATGTATATGTATATAATAATAACTAACAATATGGAAGATATCCCTATACAAACAATTTGTTGACTTTAAATAGGGATAAATACCTTTATAAATTATGTATGTTTTATGTATAAGTATTTTAAATCGTGTATGGTAGGCTCTTTAGGTACTTATTATGTGGTTAGCAAAAAAACTGCAATGTTTTGCAAGCATTCGTTTAGCGGGCTATAATAAATAACGCTATTAGCCAGATTATTGCATATCTTGACGGTTTAATTTGGATAGATTCAATTACTGAAAGTTGCTAAAGTCCGTTTTCAGTTTGATCGTCGGATTTTGAGGCTTGGCCAGCAATCCCTTACGTTGCGCCTCGCTGGCTTTCTGGGCGAGATTAATTGACTGCTGCTGATTCCGTATGGCCGCCTCCAGTTTCTGGCGCAGTTCGGGTTTTTGGCTCATCAGCGCCTTGAATTCCTGCGGATACTTGGGTCCAATCTTGAGAAGCCACTGCAACGCCTGCTCGTGAAGCTGCCGCTGGTATCTGGGCAACGTGCGCAGCTTGCTCGGATCGGCCAAGTAGCTAATTAGCACCGGTACTAGCAGCGTTAGCATTTGTATATCTGTGGAGAGTTCAAATACATTTATTAGGCAACATCAAATCAAAAGTCAGGAAAAAGCAAGACAATTAACGGTGCAGTGCAACTGTTTGGGGTGTGTGAACACTTTTCTGTTATCGATAAAGAACAACATCGATATTTACATGCAGTTTGCTACGACATAGGGATGGGTATCGATATGGCGATATCGATATTATATCGATATTTACTAACGATATCCAAGCAGGAGACGATATGATATTTAATGCGATACCATTTAGATATATCGAGCTTTAATTCGATATATCGAAAAATACATATCATCTCAAAATTTTCGTTTTTCCCTTCTATTCTGTGAGCGGTGATGCTGGTTGCATCGTGCGTTCGCGTTACACATTTCCAATATGCCAAATTAAGTAATTTTAAATCATTTTTAAACGTGATTATTCATTTATTTCGGTAATTGTTTACCCTTCGCAGATATTTTTTTAAAAACAAAAAAAAAAATACTAGCAAAAAGAGGGCAATTTATGATGAATTTAGGTGAAACAATTTTTAGGGGGTCTCCACTAGTTTTTTTTAAAATGAATTTTGAAATTTTAATAAAATATGCACTTTTTCTTGATTGTTTTGTGTTTTGCACGGTTGTTTTGGGCTTTTCAGGGTTGCTTTCAATAAAGTGGAACGTTTTCCAACACTGAATTTTCTCTCACTCTCCAAAAAATTAAAATTTTTGTTCGTTTTCCAACACTGTATAATCCTTTCCCTGTCAAAATGTGAATATAAAAAAAATTAAAATAAAGCTTATTTAAAATTTAGAATCTCATAATCATAATCAACATCATCACCAATATCATCATCATCCTAAAGATGTAAAGATTGATTGTAGGAAATTAAGTATTATGTGTCTTTTGCGGAATGTGAAGTAATAGCGCGCGCGCGATTTTTTTTTTAAATAAAATTTTGCCTGCGACGCCATTTCTCACATTACTAATCTGACGTTTCTGAGCATCAACTTCACTGGGGTCCCTGTAAGGGTCATACAGCCTCCCAATTGCGGTGAAAAGTTCACATTTTGACAGGTAATGGATTATACAGTGTTGGAAAACGAGCAAAAAATTAACATGTGGGAGAGTGAGAGAAAATTCAGTGTTGGAAAACGTTCCAATTTATTGAAAGCAACCCTGAAAAGTCCAAAACAACAGTGCAAAACACAAAACAAACATGAAAAAAGTTCATGTTGTATTAAAATTTCAAAATTCATTTAAAAAAAAAGTAGAAGAGACCCCCTAAAAATTGATACGTCAAAATTCATCATAAATTGCCCTCTTTTTGTTGTATTTTTTTTATTTTTTTAAAAAAATATCCGCGAAGGGTAAACAATTACCATAAAATTTGATGTTTTTGTTGAAAACATAAGAATATCGTTTTTATCGATATTCATGACGATATTTACGATATTTACTACGATATGATATTTTCGATATGATATTATATACGATATTATTTTGGATATCAATATCGTCACTATTTTGGATATCGCCATCCCTACTACGACATTTAAAGCTATTTAATTTTCAGCTACAACAATTACAACAAACAGTTGGTTATTTAATTAGTTAATTAAAACAATTTGTTAGTGTGCTTTAAATGCATTTGTTAACATTGAGGGTGCAAAACAAGAATCTGGTGTGAATGATTTGATTATTGATTAGTGGGCGCATCTATTTACCTTGTAGCAAGTTTCCTAACGATATAAATATTTTATTTTTGTATTCAAGTGTGATTAATGAATGAGTAAAGCCGGTTAAAGAGAAGAGACGAAGAGAGAAAAAAAGAGCAGAATGTAAGAAACGGTACTATTTGACGACAATAACAAATTGTGCGCCAAGTTGGCAGCGCTATTCGCCATTGATAACGGACAAATGTACTGGGAAGAACGCACTAGTTGCGAATTGTACAGATCTGTCCAATTAGAACAGTCCTGCGAGTTATGGTAAAATACAGTCATAGGCA